>VZSG01000034.1:1772051-1787668 GCA_013398315.1 Nothoprocta pentlandii
GAGAGAGAAGCCGAGTATGGATGTGCAGTTGGTTTTTTTTTTTTTTTTTTTTTTGGAATCTGCCTGAATCCAGGCTTGAGCGTGGTGGGTTTTTGTTGCCTCCTAAGTTTATGCCAGGTGTGACTTCTTGGTTCTTGGTTCTGAACCAAGACTTAATGTTTTTAAAAGTGCCTGGAGTAAATATATGTGTACTACAAGGCATCCCCATCCATCAGGTAATTAAAAGGCATGTTTGTAATTAGTGAACATCCTTACCAAATACCAATACCAGACCCATTGGTCTACATCAGGAACCTGAACTACTCTAAAGCACTGCCTGGAAAGCCAAAAAAAAACAGTCAAACAAAAACACTCCTACAAAATCATTTGTAGTAGTGGCAACTAGGAAACTGCATCCCAGGGCAAATAGTTCTGCTAGTGTGAAATCCAAAAAAGAACTCTCCCCTGCAAAAAAAAGATCATGAGAAAGGCAAAGGAGTCATTGCTTTTGTTGTGTCAACTCATGAAGGCTATTTTTTTTTCCTTTGGTGGTGGGGAAGCACTGTTTTATTTTACTTTTATTTTATTTTATGGTACTTTTCACCCCTTTTCTGCTACCCCTCCTCCAGTCCCTTCCTTTAGGAAAGCACAGACAAGGAGGATTAAAAAGGCCCATTTAGGCCTGTGAGAGAGACAAGTGCCAGAGGCTGGTGGCTTTGCTGCCTGTTCCCCTGGGACAATTCCCCTCTTCCTTCTCCGCAGCTGCCCCAGGCAGGATTCACAGCCCTGTTCGGCAGCTGCTTTTCCAACCCGTGTGCAATTCCCTAGGTGTGGACGCACGCTTCGTTCCCTGACACGAAGCAGAAGGACGGCGAGGTCCAGCTCCACAGCCTCTCCTGCGACTCTGAAACCATCGTGTGCTTGGTAGGCTAGGGAGTCACAGGCTTTCTGCAGCCTGCTGGCTTCTGCACACATCTTGTGGGTAAAACTTAAGTGCCAAGTTGTAAGCATTTAACCCCTGTTGCCCGATTTGAATTATTGTTTAAGACAAGTGTGCAGCGACTGCTTTCCCACAGCAGCTGCACGACGTGCCTCGCGTTTTCCACGCTGATAACACGGAGCCCAGCAGCAGCTGTACTTTTGGCTGTGGCCTTCCATGAACCTGGCTTTCTTAGCAGTGCAGGAAGACAAGGCAGCACAGGGATGAATGGCACATCTGGGATGTGGCGTGGGGGCGCTTTTGTTGCGTCCCCTCATCCGTCCGTGCACGACGCAGCCAGCCCTCCAACGCAGATGACAGGAATGGGAACCTGGTAGGGCCGGCAAAGGTGACACTCCCTGGCTGCTTCCCGCATCATCTCTTACCCTCCCGGGGATAATTTTAGAGGTGTGCTATTAACAGGGAGAATTTGTCTTCCTCTCTGTGTCCAGAACTGCCCAGTGGAAAGCTGAGTTAATCTGCCTGTCTGGGGGACTGGAGTTTTGATGAAGTAAGTTCTTTAAATGTCCAATTGCACTGCTCTGGGATGCTGCAAGGCAGCCTGCGGGGCGATGGGGATGACTTTGTTAGAAAGCCTTAATGGCATTCCTCTGCCTTTATGAAGGACTTTTTTTCCTATCTAATCTCTGTAATTGATATTAATTCTAGATAGAATTGCATGGCATGCAAAGGGATTTTTTACTTTGATTTATCTTGCAAGTCAGGTGTAACCTTATGCCACTTGACAATGAGAGCACAAGTAACTGGATTAGTCCGACCTTGAAAACTGTTGGAGCCCAGAGTGTCTGTCGCAGTTCAAGTACAACCACGAGTGGTTAAAATGCATACTGGCTAAAAGCTATAAATAATGTAAAATAGCAAGTTTCTGAAACGAACACAGCAGTTCTGCGTTTACTCATCTTCATGCTGCTTCAACTCGTCTGTTCCAATATTTTGTCTCATTAGTGGAGTGGATCCAGCCCGTACCTTGCACAAGGTGATAGTGCAAGGGGGCTCTTGCAAGCGTGCTGCCAGGCGCCTGCAATGGAGAAGCCCACACAAGCCTTGTGTGCTGGGGCTGCACTTGCAAGCCCACTTTGCAGGATGAACCCTGGTGGCTTCTGCTGCGAAAAATTTGTCTCAGTTGCTTCTTTGCCTCTAAATGTCACAATTGGAGCTTTACACAACGTCCCATGGAGTTGCTCCTGGGTTGCTCACTCCCTTTCCCTGTTCCCTGGTCCTTCTGTGGCTGTGCATGATGCTGTGGACTGGAGGAGTCCTGTGCTTTGAGAGCGGGGGTCATGACAGCGCCGTGCAGACTTGACTGCAAGCGACCACTTCTCCTCAGTGAAATAAGGACACCAGTGGTTCCATTCTGCTCTTGGCCACATGCTTTGTTTCCTTTAGAGAAGGAGCTCTGTACCTGTGCAAATGCTCCCGCCGCGTGCTGGCAATAGGTCATGTTCTCAGCACTTACCTCGTGCTTGATGTGTTCGAAGCCTTTTACCAACACACCAGTGGATTTTATCTTTCTGGACAAACTATTACTAGGAATAAAATGTGTGTAGAAAAGCAACCTTGTTTCAAAGCAAATGAGCTTCATTTTTGTGTAAAATTACAAGTACAAGGTAGAGCAGCATTTCAAGATAATAGCTGAAAAGAAATAACTACCGTGGTGAAAATTTAGGAGGGACTTATCCCACAGTTATCCTGGCTTTGTGTTTGTAAATCTCTCTTTTTTTTCCCCCACATCTTTCTGTCTTTGCCAGGAGACAGCAGATAGAGTCAACTTTAGAAAGGACAGACTTAAGCTTTGTCCTTTAAAAAATCAGTTTATTTTCTGTTGCCTGTTCTGCAGCAATAGCAGAACCACAGGGACACCCGCAGAGCTCCAGCATTGAAGTCCCATTTCATTGCTAGACCAAATTCAGTCCCCCATTTACAACCGCATTAAAAGCACCCCTGTTTTATAGGCGTGAACTGTAAAACCGTTTGAACCTGATGAGCATCCTGGACCTTGAAGTCTATTTTGGATTGCTTAAGAGCAGTTTTAGAGAGCCAGCAGCTGCAGGAATAACCCAGTGCTTGTTGTCATCGATGGGCAGTCACTTTAGAAGTGCCTGAAACTATTATATGGACCACGTCAGGTGCAAGGGTCACAAAACAGGTGTTGGGTCCATAAAATAGAGTTTTATGGAGTTTTTGGTGTGAGGGAGAGGAGGAGAGAAGTCCTGAAGTGAAAAACAAGAAAGGGTAGGAGTTTAACATGCAGTTTGGGTTATATTATGGGTTGACTTGACACTTTTTTACTTGGATTTTGAGCATTTAGAGAATCCAACCCTGTCTTTGTGAATAGGTCACAAGTAAACAGATTTTTTGTGAAAATAACCCCTTTTCTTTTTCTAAATGAGAGGATATCAAAATGATAACTAATTAAAAGTTTTAAAGTACCTTTTCCTACAGAAGAGAATTTTAACAGTTCATTACGGTTGTTTTTAATAAGCTGCCTCTAGAGGTTTTTTTCAGTTGTTTTTGTTTTTGCTTGTAGCAGGAGCACCTGTGTTAACAAATATCTTCAGGTCTATGGGCTTGTAGTCTTCCTGCCAATATACTTGTTAGAGAGCACTTGAGAAGTGGTGATTCTGCGCTCCCTTTGGAGAAGGACATTGCTTCCTGGCAAACAGGGTTTTAAGATTCCCCAGGGCTGAGCCACAGCAAGAGGTTTTGGACATTAAGCAGCAGTAGTTTGCATTTTTCTTGGCACTTCTGGCTCAACACTGATTTCCTGAAGGGAATTTAAGGAAGGAAGTAGGATGGGTGATAGTGTCACTTTTCCTGGATGTCCCCAATCGTTCACCTGTGTCTGGGCTCCTCCTCAAAAGAGTCCACAGGGAGGGAAGGTTTAATCAGGCTGAGTTTGGTGCTAGATTTCCACCTCTGAGACTATTTTATATAGTTTGACCTTTTTTTTTTTTTTTTGGTGCAAACAATCAACAAAAATCTCTGTTTTCTTGTTTTTAATACATTGTATCAATTGGGGAAGTCAAATACATTTTAAAACTAAATGCTGAATGGAGCTAAAATAGAAAAGATGGACACTATTTCTGGCAGAAAAGTATCATATTTTCTTACTGTTGTAAAGAATATTGTGCAATGATCAGCTTTGTGATACCTAACAAATGACAAACAAAATAAAATCATCCTTACTGATGGTGCATTCAGTGGTACAGAAAATTGACCTTGTATTGCGCAGTGGGACAAGAAACCGTATATTAATTCTGAATACTCAAATGATATCACCATTCAAAAAGGGTATGACCTGGCCATGATAAATAAATAATGTTAATTTATGGTGTTATATTAATCAACTGCTCTATGCAAGGAGGGTGAAAGCAGGCATCTGGGGTAAAAATTGCACTAGCATTTTTATACACTAGTTGTAAAGCGATCAAGTCTGTGTCCTCATAATCTTCTGCTTGCAAATATAAGCTCGTTTGGGCTGCAGTGTGAGACTGTTGGTGTTCACTAGCTCTGTATCAGGCCATCTGCCACCGATTGGCACTGAGCATTAATTAAAAGGCCTGTGAAAAGGAGTTCACACTTCACCCCACACTGATACGGCTGGTGGTATCTCATGCAGAGCAGATGCCAAGCAGTGGCTGAGTGTATTTATGCCTTGGTGTAGAAATGAATGAGGTGTTCTTATGTCTCTATATGTATGGGTACATAGATAGGCATGTATATAACCCACCCATAATACCACATCCCAGCCTGGTTCCATTCATATAAAAAGATGCCACTAAAGGACACCAGCTATCGCCTTTCCATCACGGAAGCACCTTTATACTGACATGACTAGCAGTACAGGCAAATGGGAAGGGTCTCAACGGGCAGCTAAAAACAAAGCGTTCAGCTCCTAGGCCTCCTAAGACAGATCCATAAAGTCATTAGATGCTTAGTTCTCGGTCTGTGGTGATCAGGTTTGCAGCTTTTGGCCACAGTGCCATGACATGATAGTCCAAGGACCAGAATTCCCATCTTCACAGGTATGTGGCAGTTGTGATGCTCTTCATCACAACATGTCATCTCAAAACACCCTGTGCAGCCACCACTCACTTAGCATTTTAGCCCATGGAGAGCAGTCTTGAGGCTTCTTGGCTGCCCTGGAGTACTGAAAGATGTTACGAGGCCTCAGAGCTCAGCTGTCTTGTGCCTTGTAAAGAGGCCAAGACTTGGAAGTGCCCAGCAAAGGGAAGAAATGTAGTGGAGAGCTTCCAAGTGAGAGAGCGACCGACCATCAGGTGATTGTCTAGACAGCAGTAGAGTCTTGGCTCTGCGCCCTGCCTGAGCAGGGAGGGCAGGAGGAGGAGGGAGGAGAAAGAATACCAAAATGATGGCTGAAAATGGTGAAAATCTTCCACTGAAGTCAGCATTTACTGCTCTTCGAATCGTGGCTGTTCCTGCATTTCTGATTTATTTTATTTGGCAGAATTATCTGTCCCACAGGTAGCATTGGAGGATGAGGCTGGCTGCCATCTCTGGGGTGACGCCTGTGGGACGGGGCACGTCCATCTGAATAAAATCAGATATAGATGTCCTCAGGGGAAATGCAAAAATGCAGCATGGCTTCAGGAGAGACTTTCTAAAAGCCTGTGGGATAGGAACGTGTGAAATTCTCTGAGCTATTTTTCATGATAATGTATAGAGACTATATTTGAGTTTGGCCCTGCTTTAAGCTGGGGTTTGGACCAAGTGGCCTCCAAAGGTCCCTTCCAACCTTTGTTTTTGTATCATTTGGTGAGTTTGCAGGTTTTTAACAACACAGATAGAGAGGAGATGGAATTTGAATGTTCTTAGCTGTGTGTCATCATTTGTTGGGTTTCAGCTTGAAGACAAGGCTGAGCTATCTAGTACCTACTTTCAAGTTAAACAGTATTTCTCAGAGCTGTTACTTACGAAGACACTAGAGAAATTTGGCATATTCTGAAGCTACAGCATATAAATTAATGAAGCCCTTCCCTGGACATCAGCTAATGTCCACACTTCGTGCCAGATGCTGAGATAAAGACTCCGTGACCATACAGTTTCTGGAAGCAGTGAGCTAATCCGGATGCATCAGCCACATCCACTCCCACCCCATCCCCAATCCAGTGCAAGGTGACCAACACTTCCAAAAATCACATGGCTCTTTTTTGTCCAGACACTATTAACTCTATATATCCATCATGCCTGAAAAGGTAACCCAACAAATCTCCAAATTATGGCTTAGCAGCAAATCTCCAAATAATCTGGGACCAGGACGAACCTTGCAGCCTTCTCAGGGCATTATTATATTACGGAAACTTTTATTTTATTTGGGAGAGGTCCTTTCATACAACACTGAATGTAGCTGTGTGTGGTAGCAGGAGCTAGGACTAGAGGATTTACCTTTCCAAATGAGTTGGTTTGAAAAGGGGAGCTCAAGTGAGAAGCTGGCCTCAGACTTGGACCAGTATCTCTATATGTGACCATTTCATTTGCTTTCTTGCTCCACTTACCCCTGAGCTGAAGTTCAGGTCCACTTTGCCCTCATACCCTGCAGTATTAGTAAAAAATCCTTTCCATTTCCTCTGGTAGCTTGTAGGGTTTTGCTCAGCATTTCCATATCTGTCATGCCAGGACATTCAGTTGTTTTCCTGTCCTGGGGCTGTTTTCAGAAGAATTTCCAGAGTTGATGCACTTTTTTTTTTTTCTTAGCTTTTTTTTTTTTATTATTTTTTTTCAGCAAGAACCCTTTTTTGCACCTCCTCTGGCTGGCGGTCCCAGAGAGGACATGCAGGACCACGGCGTGCATCCAGAAACCCACCTGGACGCTGCCGGGGAGACCAGTTGTGCTTGGGGCTGCTTTAAGACCATTAGGATGTGGTACATTTTGCAAATAGGGTGTCTTACCCGAGCTGTCACGGAAGAGGATTTTATTCCTTTCCAGAGCAAAACAAAATTTGCACTCCGCTGCTCATTAGCCCTTGTCCCTGCAGAACTAATTATCGCTGTCTCCTCTTGCATCACCAAGTGCCGTTTGGCTACAGCTGCTTCTGTTTTTATTTTTAAGCACAGTTTTGAGACCTGGTGTCACAAACAAGTGAAGTCAGGTGTTAGTTAAAAACTACAGAGCTGAAATGTCCCTTTAACTTTTAGCCTGTTCTGTTTGGAGCACTGGCCCCTCCACTGCAGTCATTGCTTGTTGGAGCCTCGTGGACCATGGGGACATCAGCCAGGTCTTCCCTCTCCTGGATGGCTCCGTGGCGGCTGCAAGGAGGTGGTGGCACCTCCCAGACATGGGGTTTGATTTCAGGGAAGGCCACCGCCTATATAATCTCATCAAGCAGCAAATTCAATTTATCAAGTGGGATTTGGGCTTTAAAAATATCTTCCTGGTGGAAAGTGGGCAGGCTCCCAGGAAGACAATAAAGGATTTATCCGTCGGTGCTCCATGTGCCAAAGGGAGGCTCAACATAAAAGCGGGAGAATTTATTGATACCAGTGAAAAAGCTCATTAGTGTTAAAGTGCAAAGCAACTCCATAAATGCAGCTCTTAACCATCCCAGCGAAATCCCACGACTCAACTAGGGGGAGGCAAGCTTGCTTCTGTGGAGCACAGAGCTGCCTCGGAAAAGTTGCACACAAAAGCTGTGTAAATGTGGCACTTAGCCCCGTTTTAGAGGTGGGATGCATTGCACAGCTGACCTCAGTGTGTTCCTCCTGCCAGGGGTTTTGCAATGATTCAGAGTTGTGCCTGGGGCTCACACTGCAGTATTCCTCATGGGACATGTTCCTTTCCTTCCTTGCTCATAGCCAATTTTCTATTATTTGCCCTTTAAGAGAGCTGTAACCCTGTAAGGGAAGTGGAGAAAATAATGAACTTGCAGCCAGCAAGGTTGCTGAGGGCTCACCATGTTCCTGTGTGTGTGGAAAGCTTCACCACATGGAGACTATATTCCATGTTGAAGTGTTTTACTCCCTTCCTTCTTCTCTTCCATCCAGGCCATTTCTATTGGGCTTCTTTCTTTCTTGACTTCTTTCCTTCTTGAGTTCTTGCAAGATTTCTTACCAAAATCATCAGGCTAGCAACTTGCAGGAAGAGGAATATGATTAAGTAATGCCACTCTAGGAGAATTAGGAGATAATAATCTGTTTTGATATATGTGTTCAAAAGAATATACCAATATATTGACATACTGATATATCATTTAGGACCCAAAAGTACCTGTGTAGGCTGAGTTTTCTCAAAGCAGAGAACTTTTGGAGCCAGCTTTTTCATTTCAGGCCCTTCTCTAAATGCCAATAGACCCAGGATTTCCTGACCTACAAAACACCGCATGCCAAATGCAGAAGTGCAGCAGGTGTGTTTGAAGATTGGGGTAGCTAGGGAAATTGCCATAAAACCAGCTGAACCGAACAGAGAAAGGGCTCTTTTTAATTAATACCTATTTGAATACAAATGAGTTATACTCCAAGTGTGAACCGTCAGTAATCTCCATTCAAATTAACTGCTCAAAATTCATGACTGCCTAGAATATCCTTGTATGAGCCAGATAGGTGC
Organism: Nothoprocta pentlandii; assembly: GCA_013398315.1. Taxonomy (NCBI): domain Eukaryota; kingdom Metazoa; phylum Chordata; class Aves; order Tinamiformes; family Tinamidae; genus Nothoprocta; species Nothoprocta pentlandii. The sequence goes on from VZSG01000034.1 coordinate 1,780,592, forward strand.
ATCAGCTGTGCAAGCTCTCTCCGGGGAGAAGGGAGGTTAAAAATAGAGTTATTTATTACACTGTGTTAGAAAGAGCAAATGCCACCGCTATATCTGAGTTCTCCTGGTTGGGTGTTGTCTGAAATGTTGGTCTTTGAGCCCAATCTGTGTTTCCTGCTCCTGAGCAGAGCAGCAAGCATTGAGGGAGCAGCTTGCACAGGACCTCGAGTAAAGAAAAAAACCTGGGACAGATGCTTTCGTGGCAGGAAAGAGGAACAAGAGTTGGGTAGGACCTCACATTAGGACCCTGCATTTGTCCCTGGGCTTCCCCAGCTCCCCAGTGCAACATGGTGAGAGCATCCATACAGTGGCCTGCTCAGGCAAAGAGCAGGATTAGCAACAGGTGGATATTTTTCAAAACTAGTCATTGTGGGGTAGATGACCTCATGGCAGCCAAAACATTGCACTGGTTTTCTAGTTTTTTTCCCCCACTTTGGCTTCCCCTACACCCACAACATCGACTGAAAACTGAACTGTATGAGGAGTTGCTACAACACTGACCGTCAGTCCTAGGTATAACCCGCCTTCACTTCCTCTTTCTCTGCTGACATTCAGATAAATTCCATTCAATTTTTCCCTGGGAATAAGGAGTCTACCATTGCCAGCTCAGTGATTGGGCTGCAACTTCTCTCCTGCACACTCTAGCACCTAACAAGTCCCATCCTGCAACACTGATCCTGTCCATGCCATCCATCCCACTAAAATTAGCAGGACTTTCTACCCCAAGAAAGATTAGTCAGAGAAATCTAATCAATTTTAACACTTCCTTTTAAAAAAAAAAAAATCACTGAGGTGTTTGATTTGAAATCAAAACCTCAATTCTGAGGTTTTGATTTCAAATTTCAAGGTGATCCATTAGCTGGAAAACACCAACCAGTAACATCCTCTTGGTGCAACTGTCAGAGAGGAGTGTTTAAAACAACTGGTTTTGAAAGTCATATGGGACAAACCTTGATCCATTGAGTGACTGCAGCTTTTGAATGTATGTGGACTAAGGGGGAGAACAAAATATGTGGGAAAACTGTTTTTTGCAAGGGAAAATTTTGGGGAGGGAGGCTGGGATGATGGTTCTTTTGCTACTACTTGTTCTTTCTGCACTAGCTAATGCAAATGGCACTCGGTGACAAATGACATTTTGGTACAGCCTTGCTATCTTTTTTGCTGTTGTTAATATACTGAGGATTTGAGGGGATTTTAAATGCCTCTGCCTTTCAGGATTATTTCTACAAAAGCAATTAAGAACTGTATTTTGACAGCAGGAAGCTTATAAAAATCTAGAGAAAAAAAAAAAGCAGCAGCAGCATTTGGAATTGAACAGCTATAAAACGCACCCCCACTACCATATCCAAAATCCACAGGATGACCGTGGACTGCATCAAGCAAAGACCATCTTTCTGCTGGAGATCACACATGGGTTTGCGCAGAGTGGATGCTCCCTTGACCACTCCTGGGACTGCTCCAATTACACGTGGCCACCACATCATTTTTGGACATTATTGTGCGCGATGGACTGAATTTGGTTAACTCGTAGCAAGTTTGTTGCACTTCTCTGTTTGCTAAAAATTCAACAACAAGGAGAATGTGGGTCACTTTAAAAGTATTGGCAGACAACTGTTTCTAACCCAAAACGAATGTGGGTTTTAGCACAATGAACTGCATTTCTTCAGGGAGGATCAACTTCGATTTTTTTTTTTCCACACGTCTTTACTTACATGTGGCTATATTTTCATTGGTACAAAATAAAAACTGCATTTTATTGACCTTGTGCATCTGTGTTGCTACCTCAGTTTTGGCACCACCAAAGCCATCCCTCATGTTTTCCTGGCTAAAGCAGAATGCACAATTTATCGGGACTAATGAGCAAAACACATAGGAGGCTGGAGAGGCCACACATAAATGCATGGTTAGGACAGAGCTTGAATCCTGAGCCATAGGAACAATGCCCGGACTTCCCCATCGCTACCCAGCAGCTGATAAGGAAATACATTGAGCTGAGCTGGGTACATATATTCCATCCACAGGGCTTTTATAGTATTTTCTTCCCCCTTGGCAGGTCAGGATAAACAAGTGTTATTTAGTTTTTATCTAAAAGTAAATTGTAAGTATCTGGTCAGAACCTTTTGCTCATAAATCATTCCATGCTGATGAGTGCAAATGTGTAACTTAGCTTCAAGAAAATATCCATGCATGAATTACATTCCTGATAAAAAAAACCTACTTGCAGGGTGCAGGAAGTGGGAGGGCAGAAGGATTTCATTTGGAAATGAGAAGTTCCAGTAATTTCTAAGACATTTCCTCCCTTCACTTCTAGTATCACTAGCTCTATCTGAAGCGGGGACAGTCGCCTCACAAAGGTGTCAGTCATTTTTTTTTCCTGGCAAAAACAGACCCTGGTGCTTCCTCAGGAAATCCCACTGTCACTTTATGCTGGGCCCTGTGTCCGTGTGCCACGGCAGGAAGGCAGCATCTCCGGCTGGAGGTGTCCTGCTCTCCCCCTTGCTGCCCGAGGAAGTCTCAGGTACCGAGTTTCTGCAGGAAAATAAGATAATTACAGCTGCCTCTACCTGTGCCTATTTCCTCCATCTCAGCAAGCCCTGGAAGCCAGGGAAACGAGTGAATATATATGCACATCTCATTTCCTTGGCGAGCTCACCACTGCCCAACAGACGAGGCTGGAGATTTATTCCCTCAGGCTGATGCTCCCAGGAATTTAGTGCCCAGCAATGAGCAACGTTGCAGGCTAACACGGGGCCGGGAATGCAGTGCTTGGATCTGCCTCGCTCCTACATCAGTGCACGCTTCACAGGCAGCTCCTCTTTCCTAACCTGTCCACAGTGAGGTTCTCTAGAAAAGGAGGAGGCTAAAGGGATCTCACACCTCTAATAAGGCAAAGCAAAGACAGAGGTAGAAAGCTCTTTTATGCTGGGAATTCTTCCACTGTTAGCTTTGCTGCCTAGATATAAAACACCTGCTCCTTTCAGAGCACAGACTGTGCCGGGACTTTGGAAGTGATGGCTCGGAAAGCAGAGAGATGTTACTGGTAGCACCTCCTTTGGTGGCCACCTGAGAGCACTTCCCTCTCCTGACCAACGATTCCTATCTGGTCAGGTCTGCATAAATATAGTTTCTTACCTTATGGCACCTGGGAAAGTTTATATATCATCTTCAAGCATGAGCAGGATGCTCCTGCAAGCCTGAGTGTGTTTGAAGCATTGGGGAAGCATCAGGAAAAGCTATTATTAAACAAGGTGCCCTCTGCAACACAGCAGCGTGTCTCGGCAGACACCTTGGCAGCATCGCTGGTGCACGCTCTGGACTGGCAGCACCCAGCATTGCCCAGGGACCTTTGCCACTGCTCTCTGGAGCTGCCCTTGCTTAGGCAGAAAGGGAGAGGGAGCAGGTCCTCATTGCTGAGCTCAGATAGGGAGAATGAAGGTTTGCTTTGCATGCATTTGGGAATGGCCTCTCCTGTGCGTAATCGCTCCTCTTCCAAGGCTGCCATAGCAATAAATACAAATATATGGTATATTTGTAGAAATGAGGTAAATTAATTGTACCATATAAAGGAATATTAAATAAAACCACAGATCCCTGACTCATGGATCCCTCTGCCGAAAGAAGAGACATGCAGAATCTGAAGTTCTGCTGATATTCACCAAGGGATAAGCCATATCAAAACTGCTCTTCTTCTAGTTTGTTCCCTATGGTCTGTGTTTATCTCACCTAAAACACAAACAACGAAGGATCCTCCCAAGTTAGAACCTGATCCTGCTACAGATCTGCCATGAAGAACAAGATGCAGGGTATATCCAGTTCTCTTAAATTCATCCAAGGGTTTTATCTCTCCCCATTACACAGATGATGTGCCTTAGGATGACAAGACTCCCGTACTTTTACTGTCCTGGATGGACAAACTGTCCATATCCTCTGCTGTACAAACATGAACATGAAAACATTGGCTTTTTTTTTTCCCCAAATTCATATTCTGAAGGTGAAATGCAGTGTTCAGAGGCATTATCATGCAAGTCCTTCAAGAGCAACACAGAGTGCATCAAAACCTTCCTTGCTGCAGAGCCCATGCTAAGGACTTCAGGAAATTTATTTCTAGAGCAGTTGCAACTTTTATGTGAACACAACATAAGGAGTTGGCTAAGTGATTATGAAACTGCAAGTTATGAAAGAAGCTGGGTTCGCTGTTAATATCTATTATTCTCCTGCAAGTGAAGGATATGGTTCAGAAAGAGTGAAAGAAGTGGGCTGATCTTCCCTAGTGAATGACAAGTCTCTCTGCTTGGAAGTGCCCAATAACTAAAATGGCAAGAAAGCCCAAATCAGTGCGACAGCTCCTGCCTGCAAAAGCCCTCCGGCCGAGGTCGGCCAGCCGCTGCTCTCATTACTGCCTCTTGTCCCTTAATTCCCTTCCGTGCGTGCGAGTTGCTTGTTCCAGCTCAGCTCCTGGAGACTTGGCTACTTCGGAACAATTTCAGCCACCATCAGCACTGCCTGTCACTCCCGTGAGAGATGAGCAGCAGAGACGAGGAGCTGAGTGTTCGCCTGTTCCGTATTCTGGAGCACATCCTTCAAGCCAGCCCGTGATTTTGGGTGGCCCTAGAGATCCCAGCCCCAAAACACCCACACCCAAATTCTCTCTAGAAATCTGGCTGCTTCATTTCTGACTTTCTTAGGTGCTGAAAACAAGGATCTTGAGTAAAACATTCCTTGAGTACTAAACTAAACTACCCCTGGATTAGGATAGAAAGCCAAACTCCAATGATAATTTGTGTCTATTGCAAACAAGTCTCCCCAAAGGGAATTAAAATGCCCAGTTCCCAGTGGCTTTCAAAGCTGCTCAAATCTCACAGGCACTTTCAGCAATCCCTTGTCTATGCAGATGATAGGAAGAGAGCACTTCTAATTAGGCCAGTGCAATTTAAATTTTTTTTTTTTTTTTTTTTTTTTTTTTTTTTAAATTTTTTTTAAACAGAGGTTCTCTCTGAAAGGATTAGAAGGCAAAGCTTCTACAGCAGGTTAAATGTTGCAGCAAAGGCTGAGAGGCTGCATCTCACGTTTCTTTTGGCATGGTGGAGACTGGAAGCAGCTCCCTGAGGTGTTCAGGTAATATTCCTGATGAACTGCCCTTTCCAGAAGAGCTTCCTGGCTTCACAGACACTGCTGCCAGAAGTAATGTTACTCAAAACCTCCTTTAACGATCAGAGTAACCTTGTGCAGGTCACAAATGGGAATAAATGGGCAAGAAGGACAATCTGCAGGGAGTTGGGAGAGGCACCAGCTAAATCCTTCTGGACATAGGATGCTGCAGGCTGACAACAGTCCTCAGGGGATAGAGTAGGCAGCAGATCCTTCGGGATTTTTAAAGCATCTCTGGACCAAAGCCTGGAGCATCACTACAGGGAACAACTGCTGATTGGCAGGAAGACAGACTGGCTGGTTTAATAAACCTCATCCGTCTTTAGCCTCTCTAATTCTGTGACATTTTGTCAAGGAAAGTAACACACTCGCCAATTAATCTGATTGCAGCGAAGGAGACTGTTGGGAGCCCCTGGAGAGAGCAGCGCGTCCCCATGGGAGGCAGGGTGGCTGCAGGGATCCTAGGAGCCAGCCCATGAGCACGTTATCCCACAGCACCCCGGCGCCGGGCAACCATCGCCTGCGTCCTGGGAATTAGCACCAGCATGATGAGGGATTGCATTAGGCTGAATCCATTTATTGCCTAATCGGCAAATAAAGCACAGATGGGAAAATAAGGAAGAGAGATAAATTTGATTGATAGATCAACTGGCATTTGCTTATATGTAGGCATTAGGTTGACATTACAAATTAGTGGCATATAGGCTACTCAGAGAACACCACATTAGTGCAAGGGCTGTGGCTGTAGAACAAACAGCAGAATTTAGTTATATATATATATAGTCATTTTTTAATATGCATATGTACTGTCATACCATTCAAAGTCATCTCCAAGACACAGCAACTTGACAGCATATTTGTGATGGAGGTAGAAGGTATCTGTGGGACCTGCTAACTCAGATGTAGAGCTAGATGGACACAGCTACAGAAAACTGCTTGCCTAGAGCATATTTCTTCTGGATGTGGGGGCTGAGCAGAGCCTGGGGAAGGTCTAAATGGAACAGACACAGGAAAGCATCTTTCAATGAGCAGACCAAGAAAGAAACAGCAGGAAGGTGAATCCAGGAAAATGAAGCACATGAATCACTCAAAATGACAAAAGGACTTTAAGGTTTTCCCAGAATGGTGAAGAGCTTTTGCATTTGTTGCACCAGAGAAAAGGGAGTCAAGAGATTTGGATGCTTCCCCACTCCTGCAGTATCCTATAATCTTAAATTGCTATGGATGCTATGAACTGTTGGCTTGTACTGGAGTATATAAAATACTTATTAAAAGTGATTTTCCGCTGAAGAACAGAGAAAATAGCACGGTTTGTTTTATGGCTGTGGAATAGTTGAAGGAACAGCCACATTGGCAGGGAATGTTGACTTGCACGTGTGTCTGGAAATAGCCCCAGTGCTTCACAAGCAGCTCAGCATGTCATGGTTTTCCAAACCTTCTCAGAGGGATTTCTGCTTCACAGTAAGGACACCAAACCTTCACCTGAGAGAACTTGGGAACATGGGAATCCCAGGGTAAACAAGGATAAACAGACTCCTGTGGTCCCATTTCTGTCTCACAGTGCAATAAATGATACTGTTATTGGGTAAATGTTATCTAGAATGCCCCCACTCTCCTTATCTTCTATTTACTCGGAGAAGCAAAGCTAAGAGCTGCTGCCATTTCCTCCAGCTCAGCCACCCTTTGGCTCTCTCTTTCCTTAAAAGAAAGCATCAGAGTGAACAATTAGAAGTGCCAAACTGAACGCAAGGCTTGGTCAGGCTTCTGAATCCCTGCAAGGGATGTGTCCGGGCACAATGTAAACTCATTCCCAATACAATCTACTACAAGCTTGAAAAGATTGCCAGATTTCAAGCTGGGAACATAGGAAGAGGTTTTGGAACAGGTTTT
>VZSG01000034.1:1787898-1831058 GCA_013398315.1 Nothoprocta pentlandii
TCCCTTTTATTTCCCTTCCCCTTTTTTCCTCTTTTCTTTTTGGGCTCCATCTGAAAGTGAGGGACTTTTCCCACTGACCCAGATTCACACCTGACCTGTGCGATTTGAAGGCTGGCTTTAAAACAAAACAAAACAATTCCCCCCAACACACACGCAGGGAAACCAACACATTGATCACGGCAGCACGCGCACAGTGGTAGTCTAGCACACCATATATTTCTAGGAAAAAATTGCTTAAAACAAAGACAACTAAAGAAAACAAACCAAAACCCGACCCTGCTAGAACTTGACAGAACTAACCCGCTGCCATATGATATTTGCTAATGAAATGCCTGCAGTGAAAAATAAGTGAGAATCCTTTCTGTGGCTTTTGTGGGGAGGGGAGAGGAATTATTAGCAAGTAATGTAATAAGCAAGCCTGAAAATGCGTTGTGGTGGGCGGTTGCTTTTTTTATTTTTTCGCTAAATCATGCCATATATGTTTCTCTCAGCAGATGCAGACGCACATCATTTCTTTCGGGATTTTATAACCATGACAACCGCTTTTAAAGGAGCGTTGTCGGTTTCCATAGTTCAAATTAGAAGTGCATCCAAAAGAAGGATTGCAAAATGAGCAGAAGCAAGCTACTATTTCCACTTCTTCATAAGAACAGCGGGATGTTAACTTTTTGTCTTTGTTATTATATACAAAGATAACAATTGAAAATAAACTTTCTGTACTAACTTTTACTTTAAAAATCGTTTAAAATGCAAAGTTATTTCCCTGGCTAAAAAGCCCTCATTTTAAAGATGGATAAATTAAATCTTCCTCGTTTTAACTCATGTTTGATTTAATGATACTGTAATTTATAATGAGTAAAGCATGTTGACATTTAATGCATATGACTTCTTTGAAGTTACATCCTTTTTGTAGAGATGAATTTTGATGAGTTTCACCAAGAGTCGAAAGAGGTTAGGTGAGCTAAAAATAACTCGGGCGTGAGTTTAATCTGGGTTAGACGTGTTTCCTTTTATCTTACAATGAAACCTCATTAGTAGCAAGGTGCAGAGAACCTTGCAGAGCTTTCAAAGGCTTTAAAAACCCATGCCAAGCTTTGGGATGGAGTCGCAAAGAGGGGCCGATGCTGGTGCCCATTGAGCTTGAGCTTCACCCTGAGGTCCTCACATGCTTCAGGGTATGTCCAAGAGGGCCCATCAGTACCCACCTGCCTCTACTTGGCATTGCCCATTCCACGCGGACCAGTCAGATGAACGGAGTTTTGAAAGTGTCTCCTTCTCCCTTGGTTTTAATCGTGAAGGTATTGAGTTCACGCTCTTGCTTCTGTTCCCCCTGTTGGCTACCAGAACACTTATTGCACAGATTGTTTGCTTTTCTTTGTAAACTGTTGGTGGACTCACCTGCTTAATACTAAACATGTGTTTAAATGGTATTCTGTAGATTTTTCGCAGCCCTGGTGCTTTGTGAGTATCTCTTTTCCTTTACAAGGTTCATGTGATCAGTCTGTTGTTTGTCATTTCCAGCTCATACTGCCAACCTATCTCCAAGCAGTTTGCATTATTCCTCTACACAGATGCTTCTTGTTTGCCATATTTCATGATAGTCTGCCAATATCACAGATGTTGCAGCCCTCCTATTTCCCATATGCAGGTAAAAGCCACCTTTGAATTCCTAAAGAAACCGTGGGTTCATTTTCCTCAGGGCACATACAAAAATATGTTTTCTAAGCAGACAGCACAGGATATTTAGCTGACCATTTCTGTGAAAAAAAAATCTATTATGCTGGCATTTCTGAGACATACAAATTGTTCTCTGCTCAGATATAGCAAAAACCAAATTCTTAACTGGGCCACGCCTGTGCCTAGAAATCCCATGACAAATATTTCTTAGAGAACCAAAGAGAGATGAGCTTGCCAGGTTTTCTTTTAGAAGATCACTGAAAACTTAAGAGCTGTGCAATTTCTCCTTAAAGATCATTGTGATGGCCTGGTCATTCCTCCCCTACAATGAAGGTCTCCAACCTTCTCCTGAGTGGAAGCCACCTGGCAACTTCAGATTACAACACAAGCCACATCACTGATCTCAGGTTTGCTATAGCCTTCCAGACACACCACTGCTGGCATCAGCCAAGGGTTGTGCAAATAAGCTGCCTCACAAGCCTGGACAACACAAAGCCTCTTGCTGAAGGACCACAATGAGTCCTGTGCAGCCCTCCCTTCCTTCAGTCCTTATATCTCACAGTTGCATGTGCAACATGAACCCTGGGGTTAAGCAAAGCTATGTCCCTCTTACAGATCTGCAGTAATTAGTTCATGATTCTGTCAGCTTACATCTTCCCATACCGAGCATGAAAAACACATGGAGATGAAAGAAAATATTAGCTTAAAACAAGTACTGCAGATACTTGCAACCAAGAACAGATTGTTGTCCAGAACACAGTAAAGCAGAGATCAGTGGAGAGTGACCTCAAAACTCTGCAAAGGAAGATAATTCAGTATTGCTATATGAACATGAAATTATTGGAACCCAAGCTCCCAAAGTGTCTCAGTTGCTTGCAGCTGTAAACATGCTTGACCCCACAGCAATAAAAACACATCAGAGCCATCACTTGCATGTTCAAACATAAATTTGGGTCCCACCAGCTTGTAAGAAAGACATGCAAACTTGCACATGAAGTTATGATAGAAAGTGATGTGTGTCCTGCCTTTACAATTGCATGAACTCTGGAAGAAACCTGGTTTATAATCTTTGAATATGCAGTGTTAACAACACTGCTGTGGAGGAGAAACACTACATTTGGTGTTCTAAAAGTATCTTGAATTTCTTTGCCTTTTAAATATTATCTTAACCTGTCTTTGATATGCATGCATATATGAGAGGGACTCTGCATGGCTGTATTTCACAGCAAAGAAGACTTCTTTCTCAAAGTGCAGGTGAATTTTCAGGTCAGTGCAGAGACCTTAGGGCTCTCCAGCACTATACTCTTCACTTATTGCTTAAGTTGTGCTCCAGGTACAGCATAGGACATGCAACACCCTTAACACCATGCCCTGGAGGGGCAGCTCCTTTTGTAAGCTGCACTAAATACAACAAAGATAAACAGAACCCATTTCACATCCCCTTTAATAACAGGTCAACGACACACGTCTCAAATTAGCACTCACAGTTCACGATAAAGGAATTACTGGAAAACGTTCAGCGGTCTGTGGGTATTTTGACATCCTCCCCTTTCATCAATTATTACTTTCAATCATAAATGTTTCTGTTCCCCACCATTGTTATTTGAGCTGAAAAGCCAGCACTTAAAAGCTGGACTTTGGACGGGGACAGAGCCTTTTCATTACCTGGGTAAAGAGAGCACAGGAGCAGGCAGAATACAAAGAGCAGCTTTCATAGATTTATCTAACCTTGGTGAAACCAGCATGGAAAAATAGACACGGGTTAGAGGACAATTGAAATTCCTTCCCAGACTTCCCTCTATCTGATTTAATAAGAGCTAAGAAAATCTCCAGTGCTATTTTCAAGTGAGAACAAACGCATACGACACTCGCTGTTTAGAAAAGGGTGCTTAGTCTGTAAGAGATACTGATAACATGCTTTCAGTGCCAGTCAGAAGGTATATATCCCCAATAAATATATAAAATATATGCGCACACACACACTTATCCACATGCAAATGAAGTTGTTAAAAAAATGGGCTCATGAGAGAAGACAAACAAAATATTTTGATTAAATAACATTGAACAACTGAATACCAGGCGGCTCTATGAATGCACCTACTCAAGAAGACAAGAACCCTTACAGGAATAAAAATAGAAAATTGTGCAGGTTCATCCCTTAAAATCAGCCATGACATACCTAGCAGACATGTCAGGCTTGATAGGGGTGAGTGGTACATTAGACTCTTTTCCCAAAATGCCTATCTTAATTTTAGCATAGTTCTCAGGAAATTAAACACACTTTACCTTGTTCTTTCGTTCGTGACGTACCTTACCTTTTCCCAGCTTTAAATTTTTCCAGATAGATCAAATTGGGCACTCCTAATCTCGCTTTTCTTGCTGCAGTTAAAATTTGAAATACCTGAATTAATGGGGTCTCTTATTTCTGTACCACACGATCTAAGCTGCCAAAATACTTACTTTCTCCTTGACTGATGCACAAAAGAATGAAAACATAGATGATCTATAGGAAGTTCAAACACTGCTTTGCATATAAACCACTAACCTAGCTCTTTTTCTTTTCTACATGCAATACAGAGATTGCTCAAATTCTGTCAAATTAACCACAAGTATAAGGATAATCCTAGGCATGATGTGTGTTAGATCCACTTGAACGGAAAAAATCAGCTTAACCAAACTATCAGCTTATAGAATATCTTTGGACTAAGTCCCTCAAACAGATAGTTCCCAGCTCATAGGATAAACTGAAAGATACATTTTGAACTGGAATGAAACCATAAAGATTAGTGATAACCGAGAGTTTAACACTCTTCTAATATTCATTTGAAAGGAAGACATTTTTCTAATAGGAAAGGAAAGCTGAAAACCCAATAAAAAATTCTTGTACTTTATGATGAACCTAATAAATGAATCTTGTAACAAACAGCAATAGTTAAAGAAGGAGGAAAACAAAAAAGGAAGGGAGGAAGGAAGGAAGGAAGGGAGGGAGGGAGGAAGGGAGGAATCAGAATACTATCTCTCTGGCCCTGCTGTCAATCTTCAAGATTTTCAATGTACCAAAAGCCAATTCAACAATAGTTGAAGATCTGATCCCAATATTTAAAAAGAAGTAGACGAGCATTTCACCAGTATAATACAGGAGGCTTCCTTGGCCCACATACCTGTAGGATACACATGACTGGAGGGACTTTTGGCTTGTCAATTTGTCTGGTGAAAGGCAACGAATATCCCTTTGTTGTCCATGATAGCCAAGAGACAGGGAACAGACACAGTGCAGACTATGACTAGCTCTACATCTAAGAGTAGATGCAGACTAACCATAACCTCTGGTTAATCCTAAGCATTTAAGAATAGAAATACACTAGCCTCTTTTCCAATTTGTAAGAAAAAAATTAAAGTTTGTAATGAAGGTAATTAAGTGCAAGCATTTGGAGGGGGTAAATCAAGGATGTGCCTTATATTTATCACTGATTCTAGAGAGAAGGATTCTTACCTTTTCTGATGCTTCTCTTCAGAGCCTCAAACCAGAGGGACCTTGAGAAACTCAAGCAGGACAATAGAAGCCTCTGGAATAGCCCAGCTCACTGGTGTGGGCTGGAATCTGACTGAGCAGCAGGTCAAGGGTCCTGAACAGGACCAGGGATGACAGTGAACTCCAAGTTGAACACGAGTTATATATTGCCCATATTAATGGGCACATGACCTACAATGAGATGTTCAGAGATTTAGGCTTGCTTCATCAGGAGGCTAAATTGTGGCCAGGTGGCTACAATTGTAGTCAGGTGGCCCCTTTTAACTACTTGAAGAGTTGGTGAAAATATTATGAAACCAAACCCTTTTGGTAGGCACAGGCATTGAAACAGGGGGCAACAACCATAAACTGCCTCTTCAGAGGTTCAGGTTGGATGCTAGGAGCAAGGTTTTCACAAGAAAGGTGCTGACAAACTGGAAAAGGCTGCTCAGGGAGGTGCTGTCATCTCCAGCCTTGGCACTTTTCAAGGAAGAGAGAGACAAAACTGCAGCCAACTAGGAAATTTGGACTGCAGACCTACAGCCATCCTTTTCAGCCAACATTGCTATGATTTTGTGATTCCTGTAACAGGCCTCCTATGCTCACCCACCTTCTTCTACCAGATAATGCCTCCCTACTCCAAGACAAGTGCAGTTTTTATGAGGTGTCACAGAGGTCAGACAAGACATGGGTATCTTTGAGCCTCCAAGGAAAACTTAGATCGGAAAGGCTTAACGCCTGAACCCGTTTTCTTTGGGACAACTTATGGTACAGGTACACTGTTCTTCATACCCTCAGGGGATTGGAAGGAAAGAAAAGAAAATTCCAAATATCAAATACAGCATAAAAATCAAAATGCACTAATACTAGAGAAGTCACAGAAACATTGTTTCATCTGAAAAAAAGAGCTCTAGCTACAGATCAAAAAAAAACCCTGAAACATTTATTATGGACAGAGCTGCCAACAGACCCTCACTTACAAGAATTCAAATGTAAGACAGGCAACAGACTCAGCTGGTGTAAGTTCAGCATATAACAGCCACTGCAAATATTGTGATTTACACCAGCTGAGATAGGACTTTCTGTTTCTATTTTAATAAATCAGCTGCAAAAATAGATTTCTCCTTACGTGTCTGGTATGTTTCTGTTGAGAGATGCTCAACTGAACTAACACAACTGTGTTTTTAGTGAAAATAACAAATGAAACATATATTGTGCCACATAAAACGCATATTCTAGCCCAGATTGATTTTAGAGATGCTAATTATGTTATATAGTGTTGTAGGGACTACAGTAATTCACTGCTAAAATCTGTTTAATTTCTTTTTAATTACTCATGTTTACCAATTCCTTTAGATTCAGAAAAGGCTGAAAACTGCAGTTTGCAAAGAAGGCTTGAGGTGGGATGATTAAGAACATCTGGCATACACATAATTATACCAGGCAATATATTTCTCCTTTACCATTTCACTACAGCTGTGATAACGAGGCATAGCTGGATTGTATCACTTTTCTGAACACATACATGTACCTTAATTGCAGATACTTTGACTGAAATAACTAGCAATAATTAAAGTGATTGATACCAAGCCTTCGTAGAAAGGGTGTCAGCTTCTCTCCCTTACTGACTAAATGGAGCTTCTAACCCCAATATGTAGTGGCCAGCTTTCCCCATGAATGAATTCACATTTTTTTTTTGTTTTTTTTTTTCTGAAAGTCTACCTGAGTAAAATTAACTACAACAAACTCCATGGGCAACTTTCCCTGGTTTAATGGGTCACTACTGCAATCATGTTGATTTTTCCAAAATTTGATTTCTTTTTAAGACAGAAACAAAGTAAAAAGCAGACAATACCAAACTGCTCCATTTCAAGGATTTTGAAGATGAGTATTTCTATTTTTGTTTAAAGAAAAAAAATACATGCTATGTAAGTGTAAAGGTGAAATAAATTAAAACATCTTACTTCCAAGCATATTTTTCTACTTCTGGTGAGAGCAGGGCAGCCGTGGTGAGGAGGAAGGGTCTGATGTCTGCTCACACATCGTTGGCAACTGCTGTCAGTTCTGGCACTCAACTGTATGTTTGCACAAATATAGTTGGGGAGACTTAGGTACTAGCTATTCGGTTAAAAGCATGGAAGGTTGTGAAGATCGTGGTCTGCAAGGTGCTCTAGGGAAGCTGTGCATGATAATGACTTCTCTATTGGTTACGAAAGCCACCGTGAAGTGCAGACTAAAGACAGTTATTGCACTGACAGTGGTGGCTTTTCAAATTAATAGCTGAGCAAGCGGCGGATGTAGCATCCCTTGGCATCCTTAAGAATATAGAGGACAACTTTTATAATGATTTGAAGAAACTCTAAGAGTAGTTATGAGCTTCATACCTAAATTACTGCCTGAATCTGACTTTTGCTATACAAGTGGTGAGACTGGATGAACAGAATGGCTCTTTCTGGTCAAAGTCTGTTAAACTCATTCTTTAATCACCATCTTTTTGGACCCATTTATCATTTATCAAGCACAATACATACCCACCTACTGGAGGAATGCCACTAGACACAGCACAACCAACAGTATGGTGATATTCTGTTCTCATGGACTGTGAGAGGTTGGGAGGAGACACCTTTTCAGGGCACTCCTGGGTGATATGACCAGGATCAGGAATAGCTCTCAGGCCCAGATGACTGCAAAGAAGTCTTATAATTTTCTGTTTTAAGAAATCAAACAGTAGAAAAACAAACAACAAAAAAGAAATTGATGAAATGTAATCAGTCATATATATATATATAGATAGATAGGTGCACATGTGGGATCTTTACTCAGCAGCTTTTCACAAGGAAGTTATTGCCTTCAGATTAGCCTAGAGCCTCATCAGTCTGTTTGGAAAGCTAACAGTCTTGCTTCTGAAAATTCTGCTTTATGGATTTTCCTAAGATTTGTGCTAGGAAAACCTAGGCCTACTATAAAGTCAAAAGAGTTTTAACTGGAAGAAGCCAGTTATGAAATATAAAAAGGAATAATAATACAAAGTGAAGGATTTGGATTGCTCAGCCTGCTAGCCATGAATTCAAGGCCACTCCAACTCACAATGTGGGGAGCTGGTCTCTCTTCCACTTTCTTCTGTAGTTTTCTGTCCTTCTCAATCACTGTAATAACCTCCTCAATGCTCTGTGGAACCAATTTCCTTTGTTCACTGAGGGAGCCTGCCAAGCTCACCACAGCATTGATCCTTATTTCTCTCTTTCTGAGGTTTTGGATTCTCTTCTATGTTTTCTTCCCGATGTTCCTTTTTTCAGGTCTCATTTGCCCTACTCTGATCTGTACTAATCCTGTGAATACAAGTAACATTTCTATTGAAGACTGAGCTTTATTTCCTAGTTACCTGGCAGCTATAGAGTCAATTCATTTGGGAAACGACAGTTCAAATCCAGGCAATGAAAATGCCTCTGCTTTACTACTGTTTTACCCAGGCAGATTTCATAGGACAGGGTCTAAACTGGCCTTAAGGTGACTAAATGAACTTCCTTTGCAGATTAGCATTAAGATTTCTCTGCCTAAATTTACTCTCAAAGACCTAAGTGAAGAACTCTTTGTTCCAAAAGAAGCAAATCTGTGTGTATGTTTGTACTAGGCCTGATAAATACAATACTTCTTTTAGGAAACCTTGTTTTCAGCTGCTTGGAACTTTACCTACACAATAACTCAAGCTTCCTACTCTTGAAACTGAAACCCTAAGCGAGGGTTGCTTAAGACATTATTATTATTACTCTGGGTTTTGTTGGCCATAATACTGCATTTCGTGACGTTTCCTGAAAGACATTCTAACAAATTATAGCAAATGATAGGGTAAAGTAAATTTTTTGAAGCACTTGCTAGTGGTTGCTGTCCCTTGACTGTAAGGGAATGCAATATCAAGCCATACTAAAAGTCTCACACATATTTCGTGTAAAAAAAAGTATATATATATATATCTCTGCAGGAAATCATCACACCTTTTGAATAAAACATGATGTTATATGTATAGCTCATGGCCTTTTTCTTTTAGTTGTAACAAAAGACCTTGCTCCATTCTCTACCATTGCTACCTTTACAGGGATATTAACCACTTCATCTCCAGTAATCAGGAATCTGCCATCACTCTGACAGGTCAGATTAACTACTCTTAGCCTGTACTATTTTGGATGGCATAGCTTCTGTTTAATTCTTGATTTTTTTTCCCAAAATTGTAATGCTTCTCAATTCCTTCATTTGTACTGGAAAGGAACTGCTCTTAGGAATCTGCAAGTGTGCTAGCTAGCACAAAAAGACACAGTTCAATGGGCTAGCTCAATGGAGCTTATTATGTAGTACAGCATTGAACATTGCCAACATATCATCAGTCATATTAAGAGTGCCATTTTAGAGGGATGGGGTAAATATAAGCTTGCTATTAAATTCAGCTGACTTGATGTTGCTGAATCAAACAATAAAACCAAAGAAGCTCTTCAAGCTATTGATTTCTGCAATGCGTTGTATGCATTTACGTAAATCTAATTAAAACATTGTGCATAACCCAATTACGAGCCGTTCCCTTACAGCAAGTTTTATATTTATCTAAGCTGGGCTGCACCAGCTGTGAGACATAGCCCTGGCTTTGCAAATAGCTGTTATGTAACAGCTCTAGTGGTCAGATAAATATATGCCGATTATTTTGTCTTCCTTTTAATGCCTCATGCACTTCTGGATCAGGAACAGCTAATTTGGGGCTGTATCAGGTAGCAAAGTTCACTTCAGTAACATATCTCAGCTATCAAACACAGGTACAACTTGAAAGGCAGGCAGCTGGGAGACTGAGAGACTTCAGATGAACCTTACTTTATATTCTACTAATAACTGCAAGGCAGGTCTGAAGAAGCAATATCACTATTTGGAACTGATCTCTCAGGGGACCAGCGTTTCTCCATTGGCAATGTAGAAACATTTGCAAAACAGGTGGGCTGACCTTCAAGGTTAGAGGCCTAATGTTAAGTGCTTTGGGATAACTCTTTTCCATCTTTATGGTTCTTAGAGCATCAATATTTTGACTGCGATGGGGTATGTTCGCATCAATTTTTACCATATTTTTCCTGACATCCCATGACTGCAGGTCCAAGATCTAAGTAACAGTGATACCAGATACAGCAGAGCCCTACATCTCCCATTTCAAACCAATAGCACACACAAACTTTTTTTTTTTTTTTTGGCAACAGATCCACACCATATGTGTGACAATTAATTGTTTAGGCACAGTCTTTTCTAGCGCTGGATGGGGCATCAAGTCAGGGGAAGAAAACACTAGACCAACCTTTTCATTTCAGAAGTAAAATCATCCCTACATGGCTCTTTCCTCTGTAGCAGAGGAAAATCTTTGAAAAATTCCCTTCACTCCAGGCTCTGCAATTTATGCAGGGCTGTTTATTGACAGTTTATGGAGAAGAGATAAGACAGGAAAATCCTTCTTAGGGCTGGGAAAAGGGAGAAGGGGCATCAGCCTAGCTGAACCACGACAGAAAAGGAATAGTGGAGTAGGAAAGCAAATGCAGAGGCAGAGACAGGAGAAAAACATTGGTGGGGGCAATACTGAACTGGAAAGAGTGTGAGCAGAGCATGAGTGGGGCAAC
Organism: Nothoprocta pentlandii; assembly: GCA_013398315.1. Lineage (NCBI taxonomy): Eukaryota > Metazoa > Chordata > Aves > Tinamiformes > Tinamidae > Nothoprocta > Nothoprocta pentlandii. Next base: position 1,798,726 of record VZSG01000034.1, read on the forward strand.
ACCAAGCTACAGTAGGAAGAAATGATTCTGGACATTTTCCAATATTTCAGTATTTCTGCCCAATAGGGAAGGATTTGAGGCCACTGGGTGGAAAATCTGCCAGAGTCCTCGGTGATGACTTCTCCTTTCCTTTTCTTCCTCTGCCTCCTTCCTCTGCCTCTGACAGCTGTTGGAGTCTCACTGGGACAGCTTAGCTGGCCAGTGTACACCCCTGTTCAGATAACTCCTTCCCAAGTGACACCAGAATAGCAGAATACAAATTGCAGAGACAAAACTGAGGGCTGCAGAGCAACGTGAAGAGCAACAGCCTTTCCTTGTGCAACTTTTAAGCTTAGGCTTTGTACAGGGCTACGAGCATTCCCTGAGGGGAATGAGATTGACATGGCACCCAAGTAAGTGTACTACAGACTCTGGGATTTCAAATTACGTGCCGTTCCCTTACTGTTGGAGACAAGTTTATGAGCTTGAGCAGGCAATAAAAGCTTCTCTCCATACTAATGAAATGTCCAAGTCCTCGTGGATTAGTAGTTTTCGTATCAGATTAAATCTGCATTTTTGCTGATAAGAACACAAGAGTCATTCCTAATAGGCTTTCGGATTTTGTTAGCAAAAATGCATCTCAATAGAGCACAATGCCTGTGGGATAAGAAGAGGACAGAAAAGGCACTAACACATTATGACGGACTGCTCAAAACCTCTGCTTTTGTTCAGCTGGTCAGAGCACAGCCAGGCCATATGCAGAAGGCTGCTGCTGACACAGGGATATCTTGTGGGCACTTTCCTAGAAACCCACGTACAGCCAGCCTGCCTTTGGCCTCCACGGCAGTCCCTGGAGCAGTTCTGCAGCCAGAGTCAGAGATGGGGCCCTGGCGCCTGGGGAAAGTCTTCCACAGCCTTCAAAGTCTCCAGGCCCTGTTGATGCTGGAAGCTGCTCCGCACACCTCTTCATGAAGCTCCTGGCATGAGCAGAGATTTAAATCTCAAAGCAGTACCAAGATTTTTCAGCCCTACAGAATTACAAATACAATTTTGGAGTGAGACACCAACCAGGCAGCCCCAGAGAGCGGCTTGCTCCATGGCTGTGCTGCTAAAGAAAAGAGGACCAGACACCCAGAACAAGTGGAACCAGCTGGTTCATATCTATGCAGTTTAGAGCTAACCCAGATTAGCTCTCCCAGATTCGTCTAGAAGGGAGTTGGAGAGGTCTAAAGAAGACTTAGGGAGTGACTTAACAGCTAAGCAATATGGATGAGAGGGATTCGGCTGCTCCTCGGCCTTCTTTCATTTAACAACACAGATATATCTTAAAAACCTGGCAAGGGGTAGAATGTCACTACGTTACTGTGAAAACACAGAGCATCTCAGTGCTACTAAAAAGTAAGGTCTAAGCCCACAACGGAGGCAGAGTGGGGAGCTGCTCTGAGAACGTTTGCAGGAGTGAATTCCTGGCCATGGATGCGCTGCCTGAAATCCAGGAGAGATTCCTGCACACTGGATCCGAAATCTTGACCCTGTGCTCATGCACCTAGCCATTCCCAGGGTGCAGGGGCTACATGCGTGCCTGGTTATATGTGTTTTTGTGCTTTCCAAGCAGGTTAAACCCTCTCCACTTGCCAAGCCTTTTGGTCACCCTCTATGGGAGTGACTTAAAATGCAGAACAAAACTCATTCAAACCAAAAGGTACTGTGTCAGTTTTGATGGCATTTTACACAAGGGGCTGGTTTTATTGTTGTTTTCCTTCATCTTTTGGAAATTTTTCCATTTGTTATTTTGAACCTTAATAAAGTGATGGCATTTTCCATTTTAAACAGTTCTCCAGCTTGCTCATCCACTTTCCAAGTGAATTTAAGGTAACTTTTAGAGAGGAAGGAAGAGAGATAGATGAATTATGGCACTTGAAGTCAGAAAGAAAATTCTGTAAGGAAAATGTAATTAAGAAATAAATTGAAAAATGGAAGCACCTGTGATACAATAGCAAGGAATGGTTATTTTAGGGAGAAAACTACTGCAGGCAGCTTAATTCCATTTCTTTCCATTGCTTTTGGGATTTGGACTGTTTGCTCATTTATTTGAATAAAACATAAACCTTCTCTACTGCCTTTGTTAGCTGTAATGAGTATTATTTTGTACGTAATTAAAATACTGACATATTCCCACCTATGAAAAAAGTTCTTTTGCTTTTCAAAAGCACTAAGACATTCACTTTGTAGGATCTAGCTATAAACTGCTTGACAAATACATACATAGAATAGAAGTAGTGTTACCTGTTGGGAGATACAGGATAGCTGCTTTAAAATGAAAGGTTTAAAAGAGGCTGAAACGTCTGCAAGAAATTCACATGTCCAAAGCATTCAGCGTCTTCCTGTCTGAGCGAGATGGGAAGGGAAAGCACGCAGGAGAGTGCCTGCAAAAGTGATAAACGACATGGACATTTTGAGTTTTTGATCAAATACAACGTTACATGGAAATTTTAGTACGCTGGAACAGGAAGCACGAGGGAACTTCATGGAGGTTTCGCTCACTAGCTGGTTACCCAGGTTAAATTGCTGTGGGCTGTAATTGAAGCGCTGACATCTGAAAGCTGTACTGTAGGTGCTGAAGATGGGAGCAGAAGGCAAGCAAGTCAGAAATGGAAATGTTCTTCCAGAGCAGAACAGTGGCCTGTACCAAAGGCTTATATGGCATGTACAGGAATCCGTTGTGATTCCAGGCAAAATGCTGTGAATATCCAACATCTGGAAGCTGAAAAACATCTTCTCTCCTTTCCCAAATCTTCTTTGCTTATGTATTCTTTGTTCTACAGTTATATACTTATGAACACATTTTTTATCACTGAGAAAGATATAAACTGCATAATCCCACCAGAGTATATCAAAAACAGAAAAATTAATAAGATGACCTTAATCTAGTTGCAGCTTTATTAAATTTAAAATACTTGTTAAAGGTTCAGATGAAAACCTTAAAATTGCTACAAATAATTATCACAAGAACTGAAACCCTGAGACAGCAACAATATCTATTAAAAATGCACTTAATTTATATTTATAATATTTAAACCAACTTCATCTTCCCTGAAAAACTCACAGATGTCGGGCTGTCCGCATATTTATAGGATAAGATGATTGACTTATAGTCATTCTTTCATTTCAGAGGCCCCTTGGCTAGTGCACTAGCCTTACCTCCCCTTTTGGATGCAGCCTTCAGGAATGTTATGTTGAGCCTAAGTGGCAGAAGAAATGAGAATGGTGGCGCCTACCAGGATTAGATAAATCGCTGGTGGTTAGCAACTGAGCAGGGCTGCATGTAAGGTACAGGCCAGGTTGAGCTGGGAATGGAGCATATCCGTCTCACTTAGAACTAGCTGGGACAGAAGCATTTCAAAGAGTGGTTTCTCTGCATGCCAAAGCTGGGCAGATAATCTGGGGTTTGGAATTTTTTATCACGTAGTAGGTCCGGGAACTAGAGTCAATTGAAAGCTTTCCAAAAAAATGGGTTTTTTTAAAACTATAAAATAGGACCTTCTAACTGATTGAAATCATTTTGTTGTGATAAAGACCTTCTGGAGGAAACAACAACAAAGCAAACAAACAAACAAACAAACAAACAAAAATGCTCTCAAACTCAAGCATTTCAATATTGCAGCCAGAGTGCCAGAATGGATGAGACTGAAAGATCATCTGGACCAACTCACTTGTTCCACGCAGGGTCAGCTAAAGCAGGATGCTCAGCACTGTGTCCAGTTGGCTTTTGAGTATCTGCAAGGGTGCAGATGTCAATAACCCCCTGGGCAGCCTAGATTCCCCAAAATCTGACTCAGTGAAATTATGGGAAGACTTTAGCCTTTAAGAGGATATATAGAGTAGACACGTGGAATGGAAACATTTATGAATGTTTGTTTTAAACCCAGAAACATGGACCAGTTCTTACTTAAAATACCTACTACAGTTCTGTGCACCTCACCTTTGAGAAGGCTGCAGTTTGTGACCTCTTCTCTGAAGGAAACACAGAAATGATTTCTTCAAATGACCACTTGATGTCACTTGACACCATGTGAATAAACTTGATGAAGACCACTTCTGGGCAACAAAGAAGTGTTCTTAGAATTAGGTCTTTGAAAGTGGAAAACCAAGATGCTGAAATCCTATGAAAAGACTCATTTTTGTGCAATTTTCTATTGTATTTTCTATTGTTCTTTTGAACTAGTGTTGACAACAACTAAATTACTTACAAATACACAATCTGCTTTTAACCAGAGCAATATTGGTTTCAGGTTTCTCTTCCAGTGAGATTAGAACTAATAAGAAAGACTGAAATTTATTGTTTGGATGTGTTCCTAAATTTATGGATGCCCAGTTATCAAGATACATTTAAGAGATGTTTGTAGACTATCCTTTGAAAAATGATACTCCATTAAGTAATCCAGGGTCACTAGTCACTTCAAAAGTCTTGGCTGAGGATCAAGTTTTTGTTGTATTCTTCACTGCTTTGCACATGAAATACCAGATCTGGAAGCTAAGGAAAGATAACACTAAGATACCCAGCCTATCTAGTCTGGAGTAAAGTAAATTATTATTCCTCAACAGCATACATCAGAATGACGAGAATTCTGATGAATTCACTTTTCATAGTCTAATAGTATTTCCCCTCCCACTTTCCACTTAAGTACCGCTAGGGTCCTGATTTACTTGTGACAGAAAATTTATCTAAATACTTGTGAATGTTGGTTTTATCCCCCAGTATTCACTAACCATTGGGTGGTCTTGCTGGAAAATAGATTCTCCTATCTGTAGAATGTTATCCCAGGAATTTTCAGTCTCAGAGCTGACAAATATTTTAGCCAGAAGACATTTTCCTTACAGTTTCATTGAAAGTGAAAAGCTTCTCAGGGCACTGTTTTCAAGCAAGTATCAGAGAGAAAAAAAAATAAATGACTTATTTAGGTTGTCTCATTTTCTTCTGAAAATGTCAACATAGTAATTTGGTCTTATGTTAATCAGAAAGCAAAATGAATGAACAAGTAACATTATATTAATATGCACTGTGTCAATAATATATTGTAATAGTAATGTTATGCACAATATAATAATCTTTTGTAATAATGTCCAAGTATATTAATTTAAAAATAAAGTGTTTTTTAGCATTCCAGTGGTTAAATTGTTTACAATGTCTTATCAACACCTTTACAGAACAGAAAAGACTGTTTCTTGTTCTGAACAAAATATTTGCCTTTTAGCATCAGCATTTATCACAGAAAGAAAATAGTCAGCCTAGTGATACAAATGCTAGGCACTTGCTCTCTTTTAGGAAATGTTTCACTTGGAGCATATGGACTCCCACCTGGGTAATAAGCTTTTCCTTGGTGAGGTGGTCTAAATTAATACAAATAAGCCAGTAGCACTCTTCATTCGGTATAGATCTGTCTATTGAAGACCACAGAAGCACAGTCAAGGACACCAAGAGGACACCAAGAACCTAAAGCCACACCAAGAATCTCATTTATGACTGGTTATGACTTATTAGCTATCAATCTTAAAATCTTGACTGTCAATTCTTGGCTGGCATAGGGGTCAAGCAGCTTCCTGGAGCTGGAAGAAGCCTGCCTAATCCTCCTGTAAGAACTCTTCCAAGAAATGTGGGAGAAGTTTGGAGCCCTTCCAAAGCAAAAACCTTCAAATATGAAGAAGTGCTGCATTTAATCTGAACAACTGTCTTACCTGTCTTCAGTAGCTGCAGCTCCAGCCTGAAAAAGTAGAACATGGTTGGTTTGCATTGTACCGCTCCCTGGTAGCGCTGATGGATGGACCATCTTGTGTAAGACTCCGTACAGGAATTGTGGAAGGCCAAACTGTTCCCAGGAGTGCAGAAATTGGATAGATCAGAAAGCCCTTAGGTGGAAATACCTCATTCTGCTCTTGCCAAGAAAGAAAGCAGAGGCAAAGAGCAGTCACAGAGCTGTGCTCATGGCACTGCCCGCTGCTAGAGTTGAGGATGTTTTGGTCAGGCTTGTGTGTTTTCCTGAATCTCACAATAAGCCACCCAAACTCTGCCTGTTGTGTAATGTTGCATAACCTGCTTGCAAATTTGGGTGAGTCATAAATCTCTCGAGAGGGCAGTGCACCAAAATGATTTACAAAGCAGAAATAAATACCTATTTTCATAGGTGCATAGGTGCATTTTAACCTTCATCTCAGAAGCTGGAAAATATTTAAAGATGAGGATACAAAGATGTCTGGGATAACCTAGGAGGAAAAGTTTTCCCCATGTTCTTCCTTCTGGAAAGCAATAACTTGCATACCACACTAGTGAGATTTGAGGACATTTGTGGATTTCTCTACTTACCATATTGGTCTTTACAATTCCCAGAGCCACTTTTATTCTGGTCCCAAGTGTCTATTAACCCATTTCCAATGTTTTGGCATCTAGAATAAAAAATAAATAAATAAATAAGTAAAAATTGTTGTGATAATTAACTTTCTTCCTTAGGGAGTTAACTTTAGTGAAAAGCTCCCTTCCAGCCCTGTCTTCTCTACTTGCTAGTACTTGGAGTTCTCTGCTGCTTTACAATCTTCATTTCTCCAAAAAGGGAGCAGATATTGGTGATTTATTCCTGTAATTACTGTGCTCTTCAAGCTGCACCAAATGGAGTGTATAGTTCAGCAAATTAAACCTCACTGGTCACGAAGAGACCAAGAAAAAAAAAAAACAAAAAATAAGTAAAAAAAACCCCACCAACCAACCAAGAAACATTACCAAAGTGTTTCTGTAACATATTTCAGACCTTACTTGGCTGTCTATCAAACAAGATGGTCTACAAGACAGAGGTGATAGAGGGAAGCACATGCAATCCATCTTCTCTCACTATGGTGAGCACACACAGGTTATTTATCGAGTGCTTTAAATCGCGTCCTTTGGCCTATCACTTTGAAATGGGAGCTGACAAGAATTTCTCCAGGGGCTGGAAGCTTTGGCATTTCATCATAAATTTGACTGAAAAGCCTGAATATTTTAAAAAATTATGAAAATAATTAGCAAAGTCACTATTTTTTGTTGCTGTCGCTAAGATGGGGTCTAATGCACTCAAGGAGGTGCAGTAATGCTGAGAAGTGACATTAAACAAGACCTTGAGCAAAATAATAGACAGAACTAATGACTTCATCCAACCAAAACAAAACACTCTGCAGGAACATAAATGATAGAACCATCTGTTCTCATAGAAAAACATATTTGCAGAAATCTTGATTAAGTAAAAGTTGATGAGAGTGATTGAAGTATTTTCTATTTACTTACTTTGGGACTCCTGACCTCATTGTTTTGGTGCCAACTCACTGTAATCCTATTCAAAAACAGGCAAACTATCTTTGCAAAAAAAGACAAGAATCACCCAAGGAGTGACTGACTAGAATCAAAGCACAAAATCCGAGCACATCAGTGTCCTCCTTTCCCTTATCAGGCTAACAATCTGATGGGAAGTGGGTTTTTATCCGGCCACCATGTTCTTCGCACCACTACACGAAAACGAGAGCACAGAAGAAGAAACTCCTAATTTCCTGGATCACATCTGAGCAAGGTGATGTGGCACAAGATTAGCCACAGGCTGAGCACGTGCACAACTCACAACTGAAGGTGGGGGCATCCCTCACCCACTGCTTCACCTGTGAAGTAGGCATTTTCTGCCCCAAATTGAGTGCAACTATTTTATTTCAGGCATGATGTGTCTTGAATCACCAGAGAGCCTTAATTACTCTTCTCATTAGTGACCATTACATTGCATTTTCCTGTATGTTGCCTTTTCTTTTAGCTGTGTTTCCACTTCCTTTTACTCAGGAAACTCTTTGGACTGAGTCTGATATCAGAGAGGTGTAAATGAGGCAGAATTGTAAATTGGGTGTCTACACTGGTGTAACAGCAGCGAAAATGAGATTGAAAGAGACCTGCAATTTCATTATATGAAAGGAAAGCTCTTTGCTTTTTCAGCAAGTTAACTCAGCCTTCCTCGTGAGAGATTACCCCGCTTAAGTACAAATCTTGGAGGAAGGGAAAAGAGCCTGAACAGCAAATGGCAAGCTCTGAATGCAAAACAGCAGCAAGCAGGTCTCGTAGCAAACTGAAAACTTCCGGAGTTGTATTAGCAGTAGTTAATGGTCTGCTGAACATCTTTCATCTGTGGTGAAGCCACATTTAAGAAGACTAGTTATTAAAATCACAGATTAAAATGAAACGGTATGGTGTATGTTCACAGCTGGGTTTGAGGTCCGTGCTCATTTAAAGAATGCAGCCTCGAGGGCAGTTGTTGTGGAAAGCAATAAATTTAGTAGATATATTCAGATTTTCCATGCAGAGGCATCGAGAAGGCACACAGGTAGTTCATTAGGGCTTAGGAGACGTGGAAACTTGGTCCCACACATTTTCCTTACAACCTTTCACATCAGAGCCTTGCCAAAGCTTCGTAGCAACACGTAAAGTCAATTACTGGAGATGGGAGATGAGAAAATGCCATCCAGAATCGGCCCTGGCACTGATCAAACACAACTGAGTTTCACTCTGCGAGATTCCTCCTTGCCAAGGAAAACTCTATTAGAATTGCAGAATTGGAGGTGCCCAAGAGAGGCATTAATCACGGTGCCACGGCCCAGCACGGACCTCCAGCATGCTGCAAGCTAATGGCTCACAGCTGTAACACAGGCTTCACTAGCAGCTAATCTAAGTACTAAGTGTATCTTGGCTGCCTCTCTGGTGACATGGGAATGCAGAAAGGAAAGCTAAAATAAGTCGCTAACTGGAGTGCTCCATCAAAGTTAGGATCCTGAGTGTGACAAAACCAGCTCCTCTCTTTCCACCTCCAAACTTCATAGCTCCAGAAGTGACCTGTGCAAAATTCTCATAGACTGGCATCTGCAGTAAGCATGAGAGAAGCCTCATAACAGCCTTGTGGTTAATGGGTGACATACAGTGCTGCAATATTCTGTGTGCCTTAAAATGCAGTAGGGGAGGTCACAACACTGGACCTCCACTCCATGCTTCTGTGTGCTCTAAGTGTCCTTCCATCCTCTCTGAGACACCACTCCCCAGCAAGGGCTGGGGTGCCAAAACTCTCCAAATAGTCAAGATTTGGGGCCAGAAGCCTCCCCAATGCATGAAAAATAGAGGTTGGAAGCAACATCTGGGACCCACTCTGGGAGGTGTCTTCCAGAAGGAGCAGCTTGGAAATGATGCTTTCCTTTTTTTTTCCCTCCATGTCAGATTTCTTTGCTGATTATGTGTTTGACGTGAAGATAGATCTCAGTAATTAATATCTTGTGTCAAGCCCATCTCACATTGCTGAAAGAAATAATTTGAGAGTGTCGGTGTGATTCATGTGAACTATCGAACTCTGCATCATTTGGGGGGAGGAAAACACAAGATGTCTCTATTTACAGGGCAGAAATAACTGAAAACCACCTATTTATTTTCCTGAGAGCTTTCCTAGGGCACACAAGAGCACAGACTCAATTTACAGAGGATGTTTCAAAGCCAAGATGCCAGACTAATTAAGTAGAGCACCATGAACATAACAGACATACTATTCTTTAAAGAGGACTGAGAGACATAGTCTTCCTGATCGCTCTGGAAAATTCTCTTTCCACAGCTTTTGCTTCTTATCTTCCCAAGTGCCAGCTCTTTTTTGACTCTCCATACTGCTCACGTTTCATTAGGCTTGCTAAATGCACCTAAGGCCAGGCTTGGACCACAGAACACTTTTGTTCCTTTGGTGGATAGTTTAACATAGGATCTGTTCAGCCCTTCTGTGGGCTGCAGCATCTGCAATACGAAGACAATAAATGTAGCAAGAAACCATTCAGGAACCTGTTCTTACGCTTTCACGAAGCAACTGAGGTCTCCAGTTTCTGAGAAGGTCCCCACACGCAGATGTTCAAGTTGCACTGAAGGACATGAAGTGAATGCAGGACTGCAGTGAAAGCTGAGCTCATTTTAACACAACAGCCTCATAGTAGAGGTCTTAGTCAGCACTATCCTCAGCTGTAGGTCGTTCTGCTGTACCAGCTGCATGTGAAAGAACACTTTGGCCACCTGGGTGCACTGAGATGGAGCTGTTGGGTGGGATGTGGACTGGGGGGGACACACCATCTTTCTTTGCAAGGTGGATGTGGTGGAGCTGGGAGCATAAGAATTGGAGGACAGCAAGAGGCTATGTTAGAGAGGAAATGACCACAATTCCCCAGTTAGAGCGGTCAGAAGTCTTGAGTGGTCTGGAGCTGGCCAAGTTTGTTCTTCTCGTGGTAGTTAAGCTGTTTCAAGAGTACCACATTTCAAATAGTGTCAGTAGATCTACATAATTTAGCTGGCGCGAGGCAAACCTGTTTGGGGCATTTGAATCAGTTGAGGGCAGAGCAGCTGTGTGAACATGACACTATAGAGTAAATATTTAAGTATGTGTGTTAGATGCTGACTAATGATTTACCCAATGTCCACAGAAATGGGACTGCAATTACACAGCCAGAACTTAATGCAATGCAATTGGTTTAATCTTGTCCACAATATCAGAATAAAATTTTAACTGGATGCAAAAAGGAACTTTAGATAGTGTGTTTATATTGAATTGGAAGAAAGAAAACCCTTCACTCATCACAAGTGCTCTAAAATAAGCAGAGCAATATCAAAGCCAATTAGGGAGACAGTGATGCAACTCAAAGACATAATAAGCAGTCTTCTGTGATCTAGTTTATGAACAATTTATCACATTTTGGCTCTAATAAGAATATAGTCCAATAAGTTCCTGGCTTCAACCCTACCTTTAGATCTCTATAACCTACTCATATTGATAGACTCAGGACCTGAGGGTGGTGATAAAATGAACTATTTCTAATTATTCAAACTCAGCGAAGGGTTTTCTAACAAATGCATCAAGTACATTAAACTGAATTCATTTTCTTTTATGGCTTCCCAGCACTGCTAAAATCAGTGGATCAGTAGAACGAAAAAAACAAAATACAAATCTGTGTAGTGATATAACAGCATAAATCAATAACTAGATGCTACACAATTGTTTTGAATCCTGACGGAGCCTTTTTTCATCTCATGCTCCAGGACATTCTCAGGACTGGGACATGCCAGGTTGGGGAAGGAAGGGGATTTGCAGGAGATGACAACATGCAGGGATGCATGCTGTGGAGCCACCCAGCACTGGAATTTGGGTAGTGCTGTAGATGGCAGAGACGGCGTGAAGCTGAAGGGGCTCTCGAGCAGAGCCCCTCACCTGGGCATGGAGAAAGTGGTAGTAGGGCCTGATATGCAGGGCCAAGACCCTTCACATCTGTGTGAAGGGACAGTGTAGTCCACAAGCAAAGGGACACAGCTGATTTACATTGCTACAGCCCTGTGCCACAAGGCAGCATCATGCAGAGGTCCTGGCTTGAATCTGAAGGCCGTACAGCTGCATTACCACGGCATGGCAAATAAATCCTGGTCTATAAAGCAGCATCCTGACTTAACTAAACAGTTTCCAGTTGTGCTGACTTTTAGGGAAGTTGTTTGGATGTCTATGACCTTCAGCAGCACAGGAAGGGAGCACATGGAGATAAAATATACACGCTAGATGTCCTCTAACAGCACTAACAGAAAGGAGAAAGTGTGTAAATTGTGGAAAAAAGTAAAAAGCACCATTTGTCATGTGCACTAAATTAACACAGAACCGATGTTTACTCTAAAAGATTATTCCAGCAGCAGAGGAATTTCAAAAGCTTTGAAAAGCCTGCTCCAGGCTAGGCAAGTCCGGGTGAGCGTGCTGGGAATGAACAAACACATCAAATACCAAATGAACATACACTTGGGAAAGGCTTCGTCATGGGATAAACAGACAAATGTGCACCTAAGACTTCCGTGAACTTTCCTTCTACAAATCAAGATAGGCAGCAGAGACGACAACTACTGTTTTCAGTAAGCAGAAGGTCCAAACTAGCCTTTGGATTTGTTTGATTCCTGACTCCAGACACACATTCCAAGCTTTGAGAAATGAGATTTCTCAGGGAGACTGCCGCTACCCAAGACATCTTCAGTATTACAGAAGGTAAGACATCACGGATGAAATGGAATCGGGTCACATTCCTTGCATCACAGAGAAAGTTATGAGCAAAGAGTCAAGTCAGTTCATAGACTCCAGCATCTCATCTTGCTCAGATGATCCACAGCCTCTATATCTCCCTTTTATTTATTTTTTTTTATTTTATTTTTAAATAATCTCTTCAACTTTTTCACCCTTCCTTTCTAGGAACGCTATCTCATTTTGTCACATATTCTCCTGGCTAGAAACCAAGTAAGAATAGCTAAATTTGTCAGCAGATGACACATTAGTTATTTTGAGTTTATTAGCCCCAGACTACCAAAAAAAAAAAATCAAAAACAACAACAACAAAAAAGTTGAAGAAGTAATAATTTCAGTTACACCAGCTAAGTAAAGGACTGATACATTTCCCCAATGAGCAACAAATTAAAATAAGCCTGAAGCAACAAGCAATTTCTGACTTTATCCATGTGTGTTTTTCTTTACGTGCCCCTGGGGCCAACCTACGAGTAGGAGTATGTCAAAAGCTTCCCTTAACTCTGAAATTCAAATCTGAATTAAATTATTAATGTCAGTAGAAGTTCTACCTTAATTATTTCATTCCTGCAGTGGCAGCCTGGGTTCTGCTTGCAAGGCTGTGGTCTACTCGACCATCTGCTCGACAGATGAGCCTTCCTCCCAGTGAAGCCTTTGGGAATGTGGGTCATGTTGGTCACCATACATGAGCTTGGGTTGAGCAGTATAAGGGTATCTACAATTAAAAACCTGGCTGTGATCCCTCTGGGACGTATTTACTATTAGGTCTCATCTTCTCAGATTGTCTAGGAGTGAAGAACAGCCAGGCAGGCGGGAAGACATACCGACTATGCTGTGGCACTTACCCACTGCTACAAACCTTGGTCCTTTGTCCAACAAGATACCTCGTCCTGTCTTCCTACACTTGCTTGGTCGCCCACAGCTGCAGGGCCCTTTCAGAGATGAATTTGTCCTTCTGGACCTCGCTGCCCACAGGCCTACAAGTAAAGGAGAAAAGGAACACAGGCCTGCTCCTTGCTTTGGAGGAGAAACCATTCCTATCACAGACATCAGTCTGCTGCTCTACGAGCAGTCAAATCTGAACTTCTGTAGTGCTCACCTGGCAGTAATCAAAGCCACACGTTATTCTTTGTGACTTCTCAATCACAAGCCCGGCTAGGCTTATTCTTCACTCCTGTGAGTTGAAAAAAAAAAAAAGACAGGGAGCACAAGTTCAATGCCGGAAATGTTCCTCAGATAAGTTCTGCTTTGTAAGCGTTTGGTTCTTGGTTGGCTTTGTTCACTGCTGTGTGAACTGCCTGAACAAAAATCAAATGCTGCCTTTCCTAGCAACAGGGTCTTAGAAGAAGATAAGACTTGCCATATCTCCAGTACCTAAAAATGGAATATTGTACTGACTACAGTTAGTTCAGTTAAACCTAGAATTCCTAAAATTAGAGACTCAAATCCTAGGCTTTAAGGGACAATTGGCCATTTAAAAATTTTCAGACTTTGGTGTTTAATTCTTTAGTTCAGTTTGTTGAGGGACAAATTTTTCTCATGAAGAACTCTGTGGTGCTCCCCCATCTCATATTTGAAGGGGTGCAGTCTCATTTGCATGAAGCATAGCCTTATGCTGTACAGTGATTACATTTTAAATACCATGTAAAAAGTGATGAATAGTACATGGTTATTCAACTCCAGCAGCAGTAAAACAGAGAGAAAAACAAACATGAGAGAATTTAGATTATCAGTGGATAAAATTGATCAAAACTTTGGTCAATATCCCAAAAAGCAACTGCACCATATCTTTTTGGATGTTCAGGACAGTCTAACAGTTTCCTTTTTATATTGTTATTATTTCTGAACATTTTCTATGCTCAGCCTTCACAAGAAGTGCTGAGGCTACAAATGCTTCTTGGCATCTGTATATAGTGATATTCCTCATTCTGTGATGGCAATGTGCTTTTCAAGGCTTATATTCATAAATCTTCCAAATGCCCAGGAGATAAATAATGCTACTGTGTACCATTATGGTAACCTGAGGCATAAAGAGGTTAAGCAACATTCCATATATTATCAACCAAGTCAGAGCTAGGCAAGGAAGTTATGAGTCCTAATTCCTCATTTCTCTTTTAATCACTCATCATCCATCCCTCTCTCAGTAACCAAGCAGCTGGGTAATTACACTAAAAGTTCCAAACTTCAGCTGCTGATTTTTTTTTCTCTCCTTTAGGAAAATCATTAACTTTTAAGATCTAGCCCATTGCTTATGTAAATAGAGAACACATTTAAAACGCTTAGCATAGAGGACTTCTAATTTCATTAGGGAAAAGCCACGTCTCAATAAGGGGGAGATGAGGTCAACACCCGCACAGCTCAGATGCTTTCCACTTCTCCAGAGGTCCACCTTGAAGGATCCATTAACCACCCCGCTGCCTTGCAGCCACATTTAGATGCTCAGCCTAATGTTAAGTGTAGATGATGACATGACTGAGGCAGCGGGAGGAAGCGAGACTTCACAGCAAGTGCTAGGAAGGGGTGAGGAGAAAGGGGTAAAGCAAGTGGAGTAGGAGCACCACCAATCGGACAGACCTACAGAGATGAACAGCACAATGAACCTGATTAAGCACCGTCTTGCACGTTCAGGCCCTCACTGCTCAGCTCCTTAAGTCTTCCTGCACAAGCAGAAAGGACAGGCATTTCATCTTGCTTTGTCTCATTGCCTGTATCAGGCACATGGTCAAGGTGGACGCTGATGAATTTGGCCAGAGGCCTCTCAATTGAATTCATGCCTTTTCCAAAGCAATTTATTATAAGGTGACACCAGCAGGTGTATTTTTCATTTGAAAACAAGAAGCCTTTTTTAACAGTGATTAATACTGGGCTAAAAATAAAAATCCGAGGCACAGATTTTAGTTATTTATATTATCTTAGTCAGCACTTTAAATCAAGGTGTGTGAGTGCCACAATCCATTGCACCTCCTGGTGCCATGCTATGCTGCTTCAGCACCTCAAGCTTGCTTCACCTCAGGCATCAGTGACTCTCTGACACATCTGCCAGAATACAAGACTGAGGCTAAAAATAAGTCATATCAATGTTTTACTCCTCAGGACAACCAAGGTCCCTTGGACTTTTGTTTGAAGCCTCCACGAATCCCGTTGCTGCTCTGGTAGCAGCGACCCTCAGGCTTCCACCTGCAACCTCAGAGGTGGGATGAGCAGAATCCATGTAACTTTTCTAGTCACCCCAATTAGATGATCTCTCCACATTTTGGTTCTTTTCTTACAGTTAAGGTTACAGAAACATTGCTATTTTTCATGGGTCTCAGCAGCTGGGACTGCTGGAGAGGGAAGGAGATGTATACAGAGAAAACTCCTGAGAAACCAGCTATGGTTCTACTGAAAGGCTCAATTGATGCAACATAGATCACAGAAAGAGTGAATGGGCTGGATACCATGCCTCTGCCTAGTTGTTTGGCTCCAAACATCACCCACTTAGCTGGGTAGTTGCCCACTTATCACCCCATACCACACTAAACAGAGATTATTTGAAGGAAAAAGTAGTGACATGAGATATGCAGAAGGAAAACAGCTGGTCACAGGTACAGATCAAAGTGACTTGAAGCAAGTTTGTTAAAGACAGATAGATTAGAAGAAAGCGAAGACTATTGTTTTCTGTCCTGAAGTCCAAGGACCACTTGATACTGAAGCTGCCAATCTATGTGCAGATTTAGAAGCTGGGCAGATACAACCATAGGTCTGCCTGAGACTTATTGACAAAAGCCAACTAAAAGAGCAGGTGCTTCTTACAGACCCTATTACCAAGAAAGAAAGAAAGAAAGAAAAAAAGAAAAAAAAGGTTAAAAGATGACAGCTGTGAGAAAATGAAACCACTCTCTAGAGAGTGGTTGATTGCTTCAAATGATGCTCAGCTGTCACTGATCTTCTACCACTTATTTTTAGGAAGAGTAGCTCCAGCAGGCAAATTGCTGGTATTTATAAAGGAGACCTGGCCATTTCCTATTAAAGGGAGAAAGCATGAAACAGTGCAAAAGGGAAAGACTATACTGGTCAGGTAGCAGGAAAACTACAGAAGCACTGAGGGAACTACAGTCTTTGCAATCTTAACTTTGCAAAAGTTAACAGCAATTAAGACAATCATTTCATTGTCTTAACATTTCACTCATCCTTCACTAAATGTAAAAAACTAATTCACAAAGATTAGATAAAACATTAGCAGGCCGCTA
Source organism: Nothoprocta pentlandii (assembly GCA_013398315.1). Classification (NCBI taxonomy): domain Eukaryota; kingdom Metazoa; phylum Chordata; class Aves; order Tinamiformes; family Tinamidae; genus Nothoprocta; species Nothoprocta pentlandii. The sequence goes on from VZSG01000034.1 coordinate 1,815,050, forward strand.
AGATTATACTGCAGCTATAAATGAACTTGACAATTCTAGTATATCAAGTGAGACTACTTAAAAACCAAGCTCCTCGCATTAAAAAATATTCTGTAATACTTATCTAAGCTTTTCCTACAAGCATGCTGTTGTGACACCCCCATGAGCACAATTCCCAGGAGTTTAAGGCAGAGAAACAGGGCCAAATCTTAGCTAGATGTCCAGATGTTAGTTCCTTTGCATTTTGCTAGGAAATTAAGGTTCCTTGTATGTAAGAGCAATTTCATGCAACATCTCAACCATGTGCTTAAAAAGTAACTCTTCCAGTAGCCACAGTCTTCCAGTCAGGTCCCACTCATCCTGATTCCCTTACAGATTCCCTATAGCAACGTCTAACATTGCAATGCCAGGTTGCTTAGGGTGCTTCATGAGCAAGACAGTTCTAGCCTCTGAAAACAGGAAACGTATTGCATGGAAAAATACCTCACTTGTTTTACACACAGAAACACAGTGATGAAAGGGTGGGCTCTTTGATATAATATGTTTTCACTCACTTCTGCTTCACGAATGGATGTATGCTGAATCCATGAGGTCAGCAAAGTGGGTGGCTCTAGTGACGCTGCAGTACTATACACATATATTAAACAGTTCCCAGTGATAAAACCCATCTTCTAGAAATCTTTTCTGCTGTGCTTTGTCCAATGCTTAGGAGAGTCTTCTATGGTCCATAAGTGGAAGCTTCCTAGGAGCACAAATTAGTAATATAAGAGGTTTACAGCTTATGAGACAAACATTCTGACATCCATACGCACAGAAGATGCAAATGCAATTGCTTTTATGGAGTACCCAAATTACCACATCATATTTTAATTGAAAGATTTTTAAGCAGAAGATTTTGATGACTAAAAATACCACAGTAATTCATTCTGAAGGTATTGACAACTACAATTAACAGGCATTGGGAATAGTTTTTGGGTAATACAGCCTAGCAAGTACGTGAAACTTTCCAATATCCAGGACATTATTTTCTTTAAAATTATCTTTCCAAACTGCCAGCTCTGTAGCACATAAAATATTGATGCTCTGTCAAAGTCAAATACTTCATTTTCACAACACTGGAAAATTAATGGCAGGATATATGTGCTCTCCAATAAACACATGGCATACTATTCAAATGGGCAGCTGTCAGCCACAAAATATAGATATTAAATTAGATATGTATTTTTTTCATTTTTCCAATCAGAAGCATTTAATTAATAACAGTAACAGGTTGATGGAAAGGAATACAAGGAAAGAGTATTATAACAGTATGAGCAATCAGATTTCACTGAAAGCAGCTGGACAAACATTAACGGCCCTTAGCAAGCTAATGTAGACCATGCTGAACATTTTCAATGCTCTTTCAGGAGGCAAGATTGAGACCTGAAGCTGAAACCTGTGGCCCATACTCAGACTTTAGTAAACATAAACCTTAGGCAATGATCATAGGGAGGGGGCTGAAAGAGGACCTGTATCCTGTTGTTCTCTCCCTCTGGGGACACTTTCACCTATAGTGGTTACATATCCCAGTACGGGCATGGCTCTCTCTTTTATGTCTCAAGGACAAGGGATTAGGTATGGCCTTAGGTTGCTCAGCTCAGAAAGAAAGTGCAAAGCAAATAAATAAATAAATGTCACAGTCAGGCAAGAATCACAATTTCTCTTTAGAACAACCACTCACCTTAAAAATGTCATCCCTGGAAATGTTCTGCCTGGACTGTTTGGTCTTACCAATGGTTACATCAAAGGTTTTCTTTGCCTTCAGTTTCCTCAGCCTCTGTCATTCTGACCTGCAGTACGGAGGTCTGTGGAAAGGTCACACCAACCAACCCAAGAGAAAAATAGCCATAGTTGTGTCTGTCTACAGATGCCTGCTGTGCTATGGCTGCCCTGAGAGGCAAGTGACTATCTGTGAGGCACTCCAAAATTAGTTCAAGCAGCTGCCACTACAATCAGCAAGGAACTTGTTTTCTTTTTACTAGTAGACTTTTTCTGTGTAGATTTTCAAGGATCACAAGTGACAAAAACAGAGTGATCAAGAGATAAAAATATTCAGCCTCCAAACTTCGAAAGCACCCTGTAGCACTTGGCACCCTGCCTCTGTTAGATATGGGCCATCACCCTGAAGGATTGGCAAGCTCATGCTCTGAGCACACATTGATGACACATCCAGAAAGTTCTCAGGTTCACCACGGACTGCACTCTGCCTCCATCAAGTTCATTTAAAGCAATGCAACATTTGTCTTGCTTCTCCTTGTCAGTGATGTAAGTGAAAAACAGCTTCAATGTTCTAAATTAATAGCCAAGTCAAAAGAAATGAAGAAACTTCAGCAATCCTCACCTTTAGCTTTTAACCCTCTGAGCAGCCTGCTTTGTGAGGGACTTAGAGAGTAGATGCTTCATTCCAGTGAAATAACATTTGTAAAACGTTTTATTTTGCCGCAAGGAGAAAATCAGTGGCAGTCCTGGCCCCGTATGGTTTACTCTAGCAGTCCTGTCGTGCTCCTCTCAGCATTCCAGTTCTATACTAGGAATCCTCAGTATCTTAAGATCTTAAAGTGGATCACACATCCTAACGGTGGATACACCATGCTGTCTGTCTGGGTGTTTAAGCCTCAATATGGGCCAGTTCCAAAGCTTTCTTGAGCTGAGACCACCTTACATAGGTACATTCCCATTTGGACTTTACAGTTGGTAAGCCTAGATAAATACCCACTACATTGACTCGTAACACTGCAGGATATCACAGAATCACTGTCAGGGGTGGAAGGGACCTCTAGTCCACCCCTTCCCACTTGCTCAAGCACTGCTTTAACCCTTTTTACAGAGGAGCATTACATTTGCTTTCTTTTAGTTCTCCAGAACCTCTTGCAGTCACTGTGACATTTCAAAGATAATAGAGGCTGGCTTTGCAATGACATCAGCATGTTAAGACAGCCTCAACATAAATGTTTTATCAGAGCTAGTGGTTGAATTCTAACCAAGCCAAACAGCTTGACATGATCTCCATAATTACTATTCATTCTGAGATTCTTCCAAATGAATATCAAAATGCTGCCAAGCAGAAAGGGCCTTTGTCTCATTAGAAAGGAGTGTTCTACTGAGTCATATAGCTTTCCAGGAAAAGAAATTGGGACTGTCTTATAACAGAAGCAGAGATGCTCTTTTCCAACAGGACCTCTTCTCTACCATCACAGATTGTTGTGATTTTGAAGGAGATGAGATGTTGAAGGAGTACAGAACTTGTTAGCTATCCAAAGAGATGGTTTGAGTGGGCAGTCATTCCCAGCTATTTTCTTGCAGCAGGAAACAGTGCCTGGCTTTCAGGATCAAAGCTCCTAATTCCATAATTTTGTGCTTAAAATATAACATATGCCAATTAGAATTGTGTTAACCATTTGCAAAACATGCACCAACAGTAGCATGCAACTGGTCATTTTGGAATAAAATTCTATAGTCAAACACATTTTGATCACATCAGTAAGAATCTGAGGCAAATTCTTTCAGATGATCAATTAATCCATATCGGCCTCAGTCCCAAGATGGAAATGTCTTTATAAAGTTATTTACGACCAGCTTCATTGTCTTAAAATAATTAATGTCTTATTCAATGTGTAATACTGTATAATAAGGCAACATGTAAAGTTATCAAGGTCATATTTTTTAGTGCTTTCACCTGCAGATCTCCAAAGATGCAATGCAGTGAAAGAAAGCATCACTTCACAGTGGTTACAGAAGCAAACAGATCTGCTATTTTCAGGTTTGCTGCTGTCCCATTGAATTACATTAGTCATATTGCTCTCTTCCATCTGCTCATTGTCACAGGGACAGCCAAGTCCCTCCATTCAGCCCTCTGGACCCTACTTCTTATCATTATGAAGGATATTCAACAGCAGCAGTAATAAATCTCACTAAAGATTTGATTAATAGGTTGGATGTGAGATAAGCTTCTTTTCCTGAGGTGTCTAATGGTCTATCATCAGAATGGTGCCTGCACCTCAGCCTATTGAGGCTTTTCCAGAATTAACACCTACAAACAACTGACATACAGCAGCCCATTTCCTGAACTGCCTTTTCACTTCCAGCTCTTCCATTTTGGATCACAGCATCTAATTTCACCAACAAAGATACTGAGTCATTTCATCATTCATTTCCTCTCCCATTAACTGAAGGGATGCATCAAAACTTCTTGCTTACCCGCCTCACCAAAGCAATGTTGCACATCTCAAAATATAGAAAGTTCCTACAGAAACTTCACTCCAACACTTCTAATTTGGCACAGTTAGATGAATTCAATGCCTAGCCTAGGTAAGAAAAGCTCTTGACACACACAGAATTACAGGCTATGCTGAGGTATCTGAGGCACTGTCCAGCAGGTAGTTTGCATAAAACTGTTGTAAAGGCACAAACATTTGCTTGTTATGGAGCTTATATCATGATAACCTCTAGGTACGTGGAACTGCATGCACGTGACGCTTGGAGTAAGCAACTCCAGCTGGAGGAGTGATTACTTTTGAAAAAAATGCTTTTTATTTGGTATTAGGACAGCTTTGCTGGGGTTTGTGGTTGCTATAGCTGATCGATCGTATGCTCTGGTGATATACGATCCTCACTCACTTGCCTTCACCAGTCACTGCATCTCTGTCAAAAGTGTTAGAATCATTTGGCACGGTCTCATCATGAGTGGGAACAAGCCAAGTATTTGGAAATCCTATGAATTTTCATGGTGGAAAAGAGTTAGCTACAGAACCCAATTGAAATTTTAAGGCTGCTCTTGTCTCTTCAGGACACTGAAAAATTAGTCAGCAGGCTTAGCAAGCCTGAATTATTGAGGCAGGACAGAGAAAAAAAAAAACAATTAAAAAAAAAGCAGTCAGTCACACAGGATGACTGTGATTTCTGCAAAAAGAGCATTAGAAAGGAACATTTAATAGACTTTTAAAAATCTTTGAATGAAGTCACAAAGTCCTCGGATATTGAATTAAAACGTCCACAATAGCCAGCTCTGAAACTGAGCCCTAGGATATTTTAGAAGTTGAATAAATGACAGACTTCACAGTCAGTGCCAAGACTTCATTCCAACTTACAGCTTCACTTCAGTACTGTCTAAACTTACTTTTTTGCGTATGTTGAGATTTAGAAATAATATTGCTGTGCTAGCAAGAACTGTTATAAGGTGCTGAAAAATTCAATCATACAGAAAAAGGTGGGGCAGTTAAGAAATTAACTCCAAGTTATTTATTACATCTCCACAGGAGCCTTTTATTTTGTGAAGGTGGCATTCTAAGGATCATTTCATTGCAGTTATAAAGACAAGATGACAATGGAAAATCCATTTAAAAATTTGGAAAATTCTGACAGCAGCTTTACATTTGGCCTAGTTTAATTCAACTACATACCTTTGAACTACGGCGATCCAATTAAGAACTGTGATAAGCTATTAACAAAACTGTTAATAAAAGGGGTTATATACCCCTGTCTAGCAAAGGTAGTTGTTAGAAGTAACAGAAGGATTTATACTACACAGCACCTCCATGCTTGCAAAGGTGGGTGAATAATTCCATGTGGGTACAGTCTTCCCATCCAGACGTCTCTGTGAACATTAACGATGGCACCAAGGATTATGTGACACCAAGGATTATCATCCAGAGTACCCAAAGCTGCTCCATAACTGGCCTTCAAAAGACACAGATACAAAGGAGCTTTTCCAATAAGGAAAAGTAGTCTGAGGAAGTTATCTCTTCCACCCAGTCTGAGAAACAGCATCTAGTAGTTATCTCTTCCAGTCATAAAAAAACCAACCCTCTCCAGATGTTACATCAGCTTTGAGCTCAGTTCTGAAAAGAAATATATAAGACCACAGCCACTAACAGGGAAAGCTGAGCAGAGACTAGACATGCTGCTGAGTGAGACTGCAGGCATCCCGTGCAGACCCAAATTATAAGGCATTGACAAAAATGTTAAGTGCTGCAGATACGCCTACCTGTCCAGGGTATGTGTCTTCTCAGGTCTGGAGCCATAACCTGGTGCTGCAGTAGTTTAGTATCTTCCATGCAAAGGAAAAAGAGAAGGAACGTGGCCACAATAAAGTTTTTAATGGATTTTCCTGTCATTACATGCTACACTTAATGTCACCACTACTGATGGATGCCACCGAGGGAGCAAGGGAACTCAGCGAGACTAAATTATTAGGTTAATTTAACACAAATTCAGAGGCAAAGGGGAAAAAAAAGCCAAAAAAAACACCCTCTGATTTTTTCTCCATGTGAGTGATTGTCTGAATACCAGGCAACCAAATCTATCTTTCCCTTCCTTACCTTTAAATTTTTGTTGTTTTACATGAATAACAATAAAACAAAATGCGGGCCAACAATTCTTCAAATATTACAGACTGCTGCTTATTCAAATTTTACAAACAAAAATGTTTTTCAGATAAAATTGGGAAGTTTTGCAGGAAGGTATCAAATTCCACCAATGTTTTCACTGGGAAATTACATTTCACTATGATACATTCAAATCGTTTAGTTCCAATAGAACAATTTTAGCTACTATTATGACAGCAGCAATAAGAGCAAAATGTTCTAATTTACCACTACAAAGCATTTCAAGGAAACCATTTCACTGTAGCAGGAATAAAAAATAAAATCCCAAACTTGAGCTAATTTTGACTTTTTGCACTGTTTTTTAAAATAACACTGTATGTTTCCTGCAGAATGGAAGTTTCATTTTTGAATCAGCCCCCCTCAGTGATAGTATGGGTTCAAACGCAACCCATGGGAAAACAAAAGACCTTCGGTTTCACACCATGGCAGGACACTGCTCCAGGTGTCTCTTGGCCTCTTACCCTACACAGCAACCAGTATTTCCCCTCCAGTTTGCAGGAGGAGAGTTAAGGAAAACTTCCCGGGTATGGTCAGTGAGCTGCACAGAGCCCAGCAGCTAGCAAAAATATTCAAGTCTTGCTCATTTTGAAACACTACAAAGCCAAGCTCAAGGAAATCTAATAAACCAAAGAAAAGGATACTGATTTCAGTGACCCCTAGAAAAGAAGGTGAGGAAATAGAATTGATAACCCATTTATTGACCCAGTGCAGGCTTCAGCGCCGCTGGCACAAAATTTGCACAGACAGAATAGATCACAATTGTTTTTTTTTTTATTATTTTCTCATGTTCAATGAAACTTAAATAGATCTTATTATTGATCTTATTCCTCCCACTAACTTAAAAAGAAGTGATTTTTACCTGAGGAGCACAGATTCCTAGGAATTCTAGCTTGTGTTTAAAGACACACTTTTTACTCACGGATCCAGCATCTATCAATGCAGACCCTGCTCTTCTTGAAGGGTCGGCATTAGGCTCCTCTACCTAATGGCCAGACCCTTTGAAGAGTTGTGCTGCAGTGAACAGATAACACGGGTGTTTCTGTGGTCACCTGTGGCCTGCACCACAGCCACCAGTGAGGTGGGAGAAAGGGAGATGAAGCACTTTGAGCTCTACATGAAAAGTTTTCTTTGGTGAATCACTTCTCCACCAACACTCTCAAGTGCCTGCGCAGTTTGAGGGCATTTGAGCAGTCTCTTTTCTTCCTTTTTTGATAAATGTTCCCTGTGCTGATAAATATTGAGATGTCACATCTCAAAATAGCATGTGCTTTCTCGGCTGGGAATAAAGCAGGGGGTTGCAGACATGAGCATTGTATCCTGCTAAAATTTCAAGCAAGTGTGAATCTGTCTAAGAGAGAAGGTTCTGCGACAGGGCAGCACGAAGATGCCCTGATGGGACATCATGGGGAAAAACAGTCTGGATTCAAAGAGGCTTGGACCAAAATAAGCCATGCTGTGTCACACATGGCCAAGTGTCAGAGAGAGGAGACAGCACAACAGGGAGGTTGAAGTTACTCCTTTACTTTTTTCCCTCCATGGTGGCATAAAAGCCCAAAAGAGGCTGTTAGAAGATTTCTGCCACCAGGAGAGGTCTTAGGATGCTGTCCTGCCCCTGTCTTCCCTGAAGCCCATGTGATAACTTTCGGGTGCTATGGGGACCAAACTGGAAATGGCTGCAAATGTGACCTGCATCAGAGCACACTGTGCTCACCTGTCCCCATCCTGCCTCTCACATCTCTAGTTTCCTATGCCTTTGTCTCCTCCTGAGTTATGTCTAATTGAGGGTAGGAAACAAGGGAGATAAAGAAGCTGCAACCATGAAGAATAAATGGCCAGATGCCACTTGGGAGGGTCTGCAGGGCCACCGTGCTGAGCAGCTCTTGCTCCAAAGAGATGTTCAACTGCGCTGCATATTTCCGAGGCTCTGACTTGTCTCTCTGCCTTTTTTATATTCCTTCTGCTGTCTGAGCAAAAGGGATGGATTTCACTTACTTTTTGTAGGCATCTGCCCTGAATATTCGCTAGAACGCAGAGATCCGCTGTTTGCAAGTCAACCATCAGTAGGGTTTATTTCCTAGCCTGTCTTTAATTGCGGTGTTAACTTGCCAAATCCCACAACGCTGCTTTCCCACGACCCCTGCGCTTAAGCAGAGCCCGCGGGGCCGGCTGCCTCCCGTCTCACGCTCAGTAGCAGCTGCAGGGAGCAGCCGACTGCTCTAGGCAATCGACAGCGAGCGGGAATGACTCAAAAGCACTAAGCCAAGTGTGAAATTTGCCTTCCCCGGACCTCTTAATCAGCCTGTCACACTGAAAACCTCAGTATCCACTTCAGTGGCAGCATATTGGGGGCCTGCAGAGTACATACAAATTACGGAGTGTTTATTAGTTATGAACATCAAGTGGACTAGCTAGTGCTAATATGCACCTCTTTGGCAGGGCCTCATCAGTGTGGCACAAGGCCTTATAGGAAGGCATATTATTTGTGGACCAAAAACTGAAAGTTGAAGCTGGTTGAATGGTCAAAACACGTCACACAATCAGATTCTTCTAGGAGATCCCCTTCCAGAGGTTGTATGTATCTTCCAGGTCCACCAGGTTAAATGACGGTCCCTATGGATCTCCAAGTGACACTTCATATGTTAAGTCTAGTTGGAGGCCTGTGGCCAGTGGGGTCCCCCAGGGGTCAGTACTGGGCCTGGTGCTGTTCAACTTGTTCATCAGTGACCTGGACGAGGGCACAGAGGGCACCCTCAGCAAGTTTGCAGATGACACCAAGCTGGGTGGAGTGGCTGACACTCCGGAGGGCTGTGCTGCCATCCAGAGGGACCTGGACAGGCTGGAGAGTTGGGCAGAGAGGAACCTCATGAGGTTCAATAAGGACAAGTGCAGGGTCCTGCACCTGGGGAGGAATATAACCCCAGGCACCAGTACAGATTAGGGCTCGACCTGCTGGAGAGCAGCTCCACGGAGAGGGACCTGGGAGTCCTGGTTGACACCAAGTTAACCATGAGTCAGCATGGCCCTCATGGCCAAGAAGGCCAATGGGATCCTGGCCCGCATCAGGAGCATGTTGCCAGCAGGGCGAGGGAGGAGATCTTGCCCCTCTGCTCAGCTCTGGTGAGGCCAAACCTGGATTATTGGTGGCAGTTTGGGGGCTCCCCAGTGCAAGAGGGATGTGGTGCTTCTAGAGTGGGTCCAGTGGAGAGCAACAAAGATGAGTAAGGGACTGGACCACCTATCTTATGAGGAAAGCGAGCTGGGCCTATTTAACCTGGAGAAGACTGAGAGGGGATCTAATCTATATGTCTAAGCACCTGAGGGAAGAATGCTGGACGGGGCCAAGCTCTTCTTAGTGGTAGACAGTGAAAGGACAAGGGGTAATGGCTATAAGTTGAAATACATGAAATTCCATCTCTATGTGAGGAAGAACTTCTTTGTTGTGAGGGTGACAAAGCCCTGAGACAGGCTGCCCATGAAGGTTGTCAAATCTCCTTCTCTGAAGGTCTTCCAGATCTGCCTGGATGCCACCCTGTGCCACATGCTGTAAGTGTCCCTGCTTGGGCCGCAGGGGAGTTGGACTAGATGATCCCTAGAGGTCCCTTAACCTTAACCATTCTGTGATTCTGTGTTAAGCACACACAAGGTTAGTGCCACTTAAGGCCATGCAACCACCACTGATTGATAGGAAGCATTTTCTGTGGAGCTCTATCTTTCCTTTTATCTTAAGTTTTTTAAGATAGGAAAAAGTACCTTCAGCTCTTCCAGAACCACATTCTCTTGACAAATGAATGTGACTGTCCTCTATACACATTCCTCAAGGAGAGGCTGCCAGAGCCACACCAACCTTTGTCACCTTCCTGCAACCTTGACCTTCGCCTCTACCATGGAAGAAAATAATCATATTTTCAACAATTATAATGAAACAGAACATGTTCAGAGCACTTCACAAGGAAGCTACTAAGAATTACCTGTGTTGCATTAGGAGACAATATTGACAGAAAGACAAGGCTCCATGCCAAAAGTAACGCAGAAAGCAAGTGATGGGACTAGACAAACACTCTCCTGCACAACACTCCATGCCTATATTGATATCAATGACCTTCAGCTTTCTGACATATGAGAAATGAAATATCAAGTGATCTTTCAAATGAGAGCTAAATCCTGTTTGTGCCTTGTAGTCGTCCAGGAATTCACGGAGCATCTTAGCATCAAAATACCATTTGATCCACCCTTTGGACAGACACTTTTGTACCCATGACTAGGTAATAGTCATAACAGAATTGAGTCTCGACTTCTTTCATTTCTTGGGACATCCATCTGGAACCCTAAAAGTTGTTGTTCCTCTGTACAGTAAGGTGTTTATAACTTAGGAAATTCTTCTGGATCCTTCAACACAAAAGGCAGAGAAATCTCAGGCTTCTGACTCCATTGCTCTTTGAAGCAGCATGGGCACACTCAGCAAACACAGGCTAATACTTGAACTTTTCACTGTCAGGGCCACACAATGCGAAGAGTTTGTGCAACAAGATCATTAAAACACACCCAACTGTTCCGAAAATTTTGGTTTGACCAGGGGGAAATGAACTCTGCCTTTTCATCCTCTGATGGAAAGCAGGCTCCTTTATAGCCTACCCTGTGTGTTATGACAGTCAACACCACAGCTCAGCTGCTAATCTGTGATCAGGAACTGTTTGGGATGGGAGCAGCAAAGGATGCTTCTCGCCAAGGGATCAGCACATCTATCTGGGGCAGTCGCAACACAGCCTACCAGTCCCATGTCTGGCTCATATCCATGCTACTCATCCCCTGTTCTCATAAGATTTGAGCTCCATCTGCAAGCTTAAAAAAGAAAAAAAAAAATCAGCAAAATTTTTTTTCCTTCCAACAAATTTTATCTGAGCAGACAGCTTTCAAAAGGTTTAGCATTTTCTCGGTTGCAGGTTCCCATTATGTTTTCCTCAAACTGGTTGTCTGCAGCCATTAAATATATTTGAAGACCTTTGCTGTAAGCCACTAGAAAATGACATACCAGATTACATTTCCCCAGCATTTCAGAATGAACTCCTAAGACCACAGAATACAGGCAGGTTTATGTCTCTAAATACCAATAAATAAATAGGAGTTCATAATATGAGAATCTATTTATTTAGAAAAGACTCAAAATGAAAATGGAAAAAAAAGAGAGAGAGATTTGAAAGGCAAGGAAAGTATGATCTTCATTTGGTCCACCATATGGAAGAACTTTTAATCCTTCAGCCATCTGAATATGACAACTTCTAGATGCTGCCAAAATCACAAAGACTAAGGGCAATCCTTCCAGGAAGCATCAGCTGTTTCAAAGCTCCCAGTGGGCTCTTTCAACTTGGATCCCAAATTACACTTTTTGTTTTTTTAATATTTGAAACCGCCTTAGGTACCTAGCTCATTTATGTGCTGTTGTGTCATTGACTGCCTCTGCTGTGGTTGCCCTCTCCTTCCACCTCCTGCTCTCCTCTTGTGCATTAAACACTCATCATTCCTGTAATAAGTGTAAGGAAGAGTTATACTTGTTACTGGGATCTGATCTGTTTAGGGTCTTTGAGAATTCTATTCTAGTTCCTAATAATTTCTCACAAGTTCTCTCTCTAGAAAATCTCATATGCACCTTTAATAGCATATTCCAGGTTTCTCTCTTTCTGTTCTATCCATTTACCTAGCATTAATCTGAATTTTCCCTTAAACTACTTTTCCTTTTCTCTCTCTCCCCTTTCTATTATTTTGTCATTTCAGTTGTCCTTCCTTCAGTCTCTGTCCCTTCTGATAGTTTCACACATGCAAAGTATCTCAAAATTAATCTGCAGTTTACAAACATAAACCACAGTTTACAACCTTTCCATGAGGATGTGCACAAAAGGCATATAACCCAAAAGGAAAAATGTAAGAAAACAGAGGTTTTACAGTCCTCTGGTTCAGATGTGGTGTTCTAGCAAAATTATGGCTGAAAAGAGACAGATCTGTGTCCTGAGACACTTGGCCTAAATGCAGCCACAGGAGAAAAAGTCAGCTTGTTTGCACACCTGTAACAGGGTTGTGGTGTAGACCAACAGTCCCTTAGCACTGAAGCTCATCGCTGTCTGCAACTCAAGCTGCGAGCTGCTGCTGGGTTTGCTGACTTGAGCTTAGGGCCATCTGGGTGGAGACAGGGGAGAAGAGACAAAGCAACACAGCCCTGAGGCAAGGAGGCTGCAGAGGGATGACAATGAGGGACAATCACACCTTCCATTACAACAAGACCAACAGCAGTCGTGGTAGGGCTTGGAGTCCTGGAGCCAAAACAAACCAGGACAGTGTCTCAGCTTTCAGCTGGCTGCCATCTGTTGTGTTTTGCCATCGTAGTAATTCAGACTAAGAAGCATCTAGTCCCACATCTGATATAATTGCACTTAAGGACGAAGCTAATAAGTGAGGCCTACCGTAAAGATCACTTATCAGGCAGTTTGGGAGCTATCTGGCCTTTTGTTGAGGGTGAGATACCTCCCCAAAGACCAAGGGGGTAAACTTCTGTACCTCTGGTTACCCAGCACCAGAGCCCGTGGAGGAAAAAGAGAAGGTAATAAAGATTCACCATTTAAAAATTCATAACTACATAATGAGTCCTGCATCTCCCTTCTTATCCCAGGATGAGAAAGGCCTATATACCTAGGGAAAACATTAAAAGTAATAACAAGGCACTGCTTTCTCAAAGTTGCACACAGAGACATTAACACAAGAGAGAGTTTACAAATCACCATGTCCTGTTACAAAGCAACTCGTACAGCCATCTTGGTCACTCTTATTAAAAAATAAATCACGTACAGAAAGGGAGGAGCAGCTTTGTGCTGCTCTTAGGTGGCTCCTGATTAAGCACATTGCTGCCATTAATGACCTACAAATCTGGCTTTTTAATGCCTGGCAGGAGAGAATTGCTTTGATGTTACAGTTTCAAGGGCACACATAAAACCAATTCAAATGATTAAGCTTATCAATATAACCTTTTATTTCTCATTTCTTTGAGGAAACTGTGTAGGCTTTAAGGCAGAGAGAAGTAAAACCATCCAAATATCTCCTCAGGACCTCTAGGCTTGTTGCAGATTTTATGCTACTCGTGGACTGGTCGCTATCAGCAACTACCAATTACCAATCTTTTCCTGCGGATAGATCTTGGACAGATCCAGATAGGCATGTTCTGAAGTGGGAAATGGACAGTTTAGTGACTGTACCATTTCCTTAGCCTTTGTTTCTCCAGCTTTGCATGGTAGGACTTCTGCTGGGCCATCCTGACTTGCTACCTACAAGAAACCCAAAATAATTGGCACAATTTCATCTTTATGGCTTCTGGTGCCCATTCTCTTGCCATCTGAGCAAAATGCTAAAAATAAGCTTCATCTGGAGAAGAGAAAAGGAAGGGAAACAAAATAGTTGGCTGAGAGTCTTCCATCCTCATCCACCACCAAGAGCACTCAGTTAAGCCTTCAGGAGGTATGGGGTGCTTTCAGAAGGCCTCCTCAGTGAAACCACCTGCCTCGTTCTGCAAAAGCCTTTGTGGGACTTGGCAAGAGAAGAACGTTAGCAGGACACCAGCACAAAAGCTAGAGGGAATGCTCTCTGATCACAAGTTGATAGTAGTGCAAAACACCTAAATTTGCTTCTGTGTTGCAGCCATCCTCACCAGTAGCACAGCTTTACTGTGCAGTATGTAACACATCTTTAGGGTACAAGGCAGCACTGTAATTATCTCTTCTGACTTTCTGCATAATACAGGACCTAGAACTTCCTGGAAGTTCTCCCCATTTAAACCATGATACTGTTTTAGGAAAAAAAAAAAAAAAAAAAAACTGATCCTTCAGTTAGCAACAGACAGCTGTCAAGAATTCCTTGCATTTGTTCCAATAATCACTGCCCTTGCTTTGAAAAATATGCGGTCTTGCTGTCTGTTCCTAGCCTGATTTTGGCCTGGCTTGCACTCAGGCAGCTTTTGCTGTTCTTCAATTAGGTCTGTCAGCGCAGTAAAGGTTCCCTTTACAGATCTGGTGCACAAAGGTTATTGCTTCAAATAGCCTGACCTACCAATTAAAATCATAACCTTAGCATATGTTCAAGACGGGCTAACAGAGCTTCCCATTCAGTGAAGTTCCCAAGTCTTATAGCATTTTTCACAAATTAACTTGAGGTATTTCGGTATTTTGGTCATTTTTTTTCTTTTTCTTTTTTTTAACAACTTGTTTAAGAAAAGACACTATTAAAAAACCAACTTTGAGAGTCTTCTCACCTTCCAACCTCTCTTAGTAACTCAGGTTGAAGCAAACTCAACGTGTCAGTTTTGGACTATCTTAGAAGAGAGTAGATACAATTACATTCTTTAAAACATGATTGATCTAGGAAAACTCATGCCTGTTTCTTATGGCACAGACTGTTAAAGTGAACTTAGAATGTCTTTCTGTAAGATACATAATGAAAAGCAGAATAATATTTTCTGAGTTTAGGTCAAAGATCCCCTGATGCCTCATGGAAAATTCTCTAATATGACTGGTTATAATACTGCTGACATATCACTTTCTATATTTTTCTGTCTATTTTAGGCACAGCCCTGTGCTCTCTGTCACCAATAGCCTACATACTTGTGCGATGCATACTGGGCTATGCATCCTGATATTTAGATGAACATAAGATCTCCTGAAGCTTGGAGCCCATCTGCTCTAATCAGATTGTGTAAACTTCTGCTAAATGTGCCTAAAAGAGCTTTTTTTCTTTTAATGATTTTTTTTTCATCAAAAAATGCTGATTCACTGAAGCTGAACCCTTGTAAGGAAATAAACCACTTTTCACAGAAACTTTGGTCAAGCAAGGTTTACTAGCTCCAGGGTAGAATCAATAATTCAAAAGGGATACAATATTTTACCTTACCCAAAAAGAAAAGGGTTTGTTAACAAGATTATTCCTCAAGAATATCTCCAGCTATAGGGATAGTGAATATCAGTCAGGATCACTAGATCTCCCAAAATCTAGGGAAATATCCTCACAACTATGCTATTGACCCACTGGGACAGACAGTCTCTCTGCATGTCTCTTGTTGGAGCTGTTGTCTTTTGTATTATAGCTGGGTGGAGGTAGCAGTTTTACAGACCCATATTTAGGACTTTACCTCTTGAGAATAGGAAAGAGTCAAGTTCATGACTGTGAAACAGCAAAATATGGGTTAAGTAAGCGAACAACCATTCTAAAGCAGCCCTCTGTCACTTAGAAATTAAACAAACTCATCTGAGGAATGAAACTAGAGAAATACACTTCAAACCAGCAAATGTTCTTTCTTTGAGCTGGATGATCCTCACTATCCTGAAGTCCTTCTCCCTGTGATCAGACTCCTTCCAGTTACCAGCTGCAACTGCATACCAAAAGATTCCAAATTTCCTGAAAGTGCTTTTTTTTTTTTTTTTTTTTTTTTTTCCCCTTGAGGTACACATCAGTCCAGTCTGGAATGGTAAACCATGAGCATATGTTACATCCCTATGAGACAGTAATAGCCATAATCCCTAGTTCTGATTTATAAGTAAAATAACAAAAGCAAATATGATGGCCCAAAAAAAAAAAAA
>VZSG01000034.1:1831081-1881763 GCA_013398315.1 Nothoprocta pentlandii
CCTAGCTTTTAGACACTGTAGAAACATCTGCACATAGGACAAAGCTGACTGGCCTCTCAAGAGCACAGGACTAACACAAGAGCAGAGGGAGAACTGTGAAGAAGTGCCCAGTGGTGTGGTGTGCACCTTGGCCTCCTAGGGTCTCCATGTGAGGCTGTTGCATGAACAACACTGTGATGCTCACTGCTGTGCATGGTCCCATTTTCCCCAACACCTCTACCTGATCCAAAAGCATCTTTCCCCAGGTCTCCACCCACAACAAAGGCTTATACATGATTTAGTTTTGAGGAAATATTCAGGAAGCAACCATTGTTAAAAGTCAGATAAGCAGAAAATGAAGTGCACAAAATCTGGAGGGGATATTACCTGGGACCAATTTCCCACAGCTCAATGCTGAGAATAGTCTGACCCCTATGGAATTATAGGAGTACTGGAATTATAGTACTGACAAATCAGCTGTGTACCACATGATAAGGGTAAGAAGCACTTGTAAAATTATGCAAAGATAAAGAAAACACAGATGTCTACAATTTGTAAAAGAAATGAGAATGGCTTATGAAGTAATAATTTGGTTCCCAAGTGAACCATGATATAAAGCTGAAGGCAACAAGTAGTTGATAAGTGGTTTATTGGCCAATAAAACTACCTACAATAAGACCACAAAACTGCATTTATTAAAAATAGATTAATGTTGCATTTGACAGAATAAGTGGCAGAGAGACTAGAAGCAAAGTAGCATGGCAAGGTTAATCAAGTCCAAATATGCACAGCAGTGACATTTAGAGACAGTAAATCTCCTTCTCAGCAACTCATTTGTGTAATTGTCCACCAGAATACTGAACAACATTGAAAAGGAAGCTGGTGCAAGAAGTTACAAGAGGGGAATACATATTTCTAAGAGGAGAAATATTTAGAGACAAGAATGTGTAAAAGGTCCTTGGATATACCTATAAAGAAGTACCTTACACTTTATGATTCCTCTACACATCACGTAACAAACTCACTGAAGGAATGTCTACACCTCTGAAAGGATATTAGGGAGAAGTATATCTCAAAGACATAATGTGAAGAGAGAAGGAGCCCAGACTAATCACTGATTTTCCAACAGTGTCATCTCATATCCCAAATTATCCTTTCACCATGGGAAAAGTTTTCAACACATGCTTGTCATTTTTAAATGAAATTTCACTCAAAGTACACGGAATGAAATATTGGAGACATATCAAAACATTCCAGCGTGACAGAGTTCCACTTAAACAGATCACCTGGGTTTTGCAATGCATTTTAATCTAGGATTTGCTCTGACCCCAATCAGATAAACGTAACAATCCATTATCTCTTCTAGAACAGAAATTCTGATTTTCATTTATGCTATTTCCTTTATGAAAGAGAAAATTAAGATACAATTCACACCAAGAGATGAGAACAGTAGAAAGGGGTCCCAAGCAAAAGACCCTTTAAAACAGCAAACAATTTCCAGCGTTTTGGAGGCTAATGTCAGCAAACTTCAAATACAAGATAAGACACGTTTTGACCACTGAAAATAACAAAGAATTGTAATAGAATACGAGAGGGGATAATAGAATAAATCTTATCACTCCCGTAATAGGTCACCCTAGCTCAGGCAGCACTGGGAGGGCAAGATCTGAATCATCTCTTGTTTCATCAAACTCTGTCCCCTGATATCACTCCAAAATGTTTTTAAAGAGCATTTTAGGGTACATTTTCTTCCACCTCTTGTTTTGTTTTTGCAATTCAAGCACTACTTAATCCTGGACCCTGCTCAGGATTGCTTTAGGCAATAGGAAAACGGAGCTCACACCCTTGGTCCTCAGACAGAAAAAGATCTCAGATAGATTCAGTTGCCAAATACCTTGAAGAACACTAGGTTCACCCTATGACATGCACAAACACCACATATTTGGAATAAAAATATTCAAGGCATCCAATTTTTTTTTTTTTCCAGCATCTCTTGTTTGCTGGACATCCAGTCTCCAAAGCAGCTGCTGCAATTGCACGGATCAATCACAGGAGCGTTGCAGCTCCAGCACTCGCATGCACCACGTAGCTGAACTGCATTCACACACACAGAGCATCACTTAAGGGTATCACAGTAAATAGGTCTAGGACTTTAAGGGCCCCCTAATCTGCTCAGGGCTCCAAGACTTTGTTACTAGCTTGATCTTGCCTCCTTAAGCTCAACAGCTTCCCAGGGAACAATTTCAACCAGCTATTTTTTTATTTATTTTGAGCTGTTTTTAATTTATTTTTTCTGGAACACTGATGAATTCCTGTCTCAAGCCCACTGTGCTCCCCATGAAGGCAGGGGGAATTTCCGCATGCTATCCCAAGGCTCGGAGCCTGCAAAGCTTGGATAAAACTAAGGGCACCTGCAGTCACAGTTACGCAGTTAGAGATCCTGAGTGCTGTCCAGACCTTGCCCTTAGAGAAGTGGCGAGGTGAAATCCTTCAAGCTGAAATGGGGCCTGGTTTGTGTGGCCTGGACAGAGCATCTTTACGCCTGACGGAGCCCTGAAGGCTGCTCTGTGGCTAGGCAGACAGGTCTGAGAACACAGTATTTGCACTTCAGCTCACTTCCATGACTACTCTTGGTTTTCAGGGCAGGCAGTTCATCCGACTGCTCAGCCGAAGCCTCCCCCAGCTCCCTGGCTGCAGTTAAGAAATAGAGTCAAAATGACATTTTACAAGCTACTGAAGAAAAAGAACAGGAGGCTCAAGCTGCTGGCCAATGATGCAAGGAAAGGATCAGATTTATCCACAAATGCATAGGCAGTGACTGCTGGGAGCCAGAGCAATCCATCACATACATCTTTTGGGGGCTGGGGGAGTCAATTGTTTGACTGTCTGGCATCTGCATAAGCAGCTGGGCTCATGTTCTGATGGTGATTAAAACAATAAATATGATTAATTAACAGCATCAACACCAGTCACATACTTGTGTTACTGGAAAAGCTCATGGCTGCAAGAATAACCTTAAAGTAGCAGAGCAATCCATGATAAGAAATAGCATCCTGAGCTATTCAGAGAAAAAGGTGAAAGGGAAGAGATTTGCAGCGCCTGCCTGCTCTGCTTCTGAAATCAGATGACTTCTCCTAACAAGGAATAATAAGATTAAGCTCCTAATAGCCAGCAAATCTATTTCAGAAAGTATTTCAGCAAACTTCATAAAAGAATTTAAAGTTCCAGTTTATTGAGAAATAGTCTAAGGTCTTTTCTCCCGCTCAGAACCTTGATTAGACTAAAAAGATTAGGGCAAAGCAGCACACATTGCTTCTCAGAGTGTTGCTAAATCAAGACTGACTACCTATTTGTGGGAGACCTGCTCTAGCTCAAAAGGAGGTTAGGATGCAAAGCAGAAGGCAGGAGGTACTGGGTGGCACTCTGTGGCCTGGGTTTGGCAGGAGCTGACACTGGAGTATTATAAGCAGCTCCTCATTGGAGGGCTTTTTGGTTCGCTGCTTTCTGGTGTGGGGAAGTCCAAACCTCATCTCCTTGAGCATTTGATGTCTCTCAAGGGATGAAACCACCAGGAGAGACATGCAGTGTTTGACCCTTTTCCCTGCTCGCTGGTGTTCTGGATCCACAGCTTGAGACTCCAGCCAGGAAAAACCTCCTCATCAGGGCTGCATTCATCCCCAGGCCTGGCTGTCACTCCCCTTTGAGATAAAGGGACTTGATCAGTGATGGAGATAACACCACGATGTCAAGTGTAATAGAAAATACCGGCATCGATGTGTGTGCTGACATCAGATTTTAGTAGGCTTGACTCCGAACGGGTGCTTGTAAAGATACCTACTGGGGACAGAATTATCAGATACTCCAGTTCATCACATAGTGCGAGGGAGTTTGGGTCCCAGCTGAACTTCTTTCCTTTGGTAAATGACGGTGCCAAGTGATGCCTACACAGGGGTCCTGGCTATGTGCACAGCAGATTGCCACCAGCCGGGCCTCAGAAGAGGGGTTGGGGCTGCACCTCTGCAGCCTGGGACACAGAGCGATGAGCAAAATTTGCCCTTCAAAATACCCACGCAAACAACGAGTGCTAGATCTGGGAACACAGCTCCAAAGAAGCATTCAGTGAATCTGTAAGTAAAGCAGTTTGACAAAAAAAGGACTTTTCCTCCAAGAGGGTTTGGTAATTTACATAGATAAGGAGGCTGCATCTTAGCATGAATAGTTGGCATTAATATTGTTTTCACACTGCCTGGAAAAAGGCATCTTCTCTAATCTATTCAGAAGGGTGCCACATTTCTGTTCACCAGTATTAGCACTTTTTTATTTCTCCTAATCATTTTTAAAACTGTTTGCCTTTAAGCAAAACTAATATCTTCCCCACAATGATCCATACTTTAGGTTTTCTTTTGTTTTTAATGATAGTAGTGGCAATATTGTACAGGATTGTTCTTTTTTAATATTAATGTTCCTTCTTCAAAAGCATCATGGCTAAAACTTTTCTACTTCACATAATCCAGTAAAAATATAGAGATGAAACCTCAGAGGAAATTCAAGCTAAAAAAAAGGAAATCGCATATCAGGAAAATCAATTTCAACAAGTCTTTCTCAGTCAAAGCTGCTTATACAGGAAACTGCTGGCAAAACTACTTCATTTTGTATTTGTCTCAAGTGGAGGTGAGCCCGGTAAGGAGCGTGAGCTAGACACAAGGTGGCTGCCTGAAAGGGTAGAACTGGGAATTTCTGATTTTCCCAAAGCACAAGCGCTAATAAGGGACTAAGCCAAGTACTGAACAGGGATTTTTAAGATTTATTTCAACTCCTGGAAATTTTGGCAACTTTCAAGTATTCACATCATATCTGGGGAAAAAATGATGGGTTTTTTTTTGTTTGTTTGTTTTGTTTTCTTCCTCTTTCAGTGGTAGAGAACTGACAAACAGCGTGGAGGATGCTCAGCACGCTGGGGGAAGGAGGGAGAAGGGGCTGAGGCTCTAACTGCTTTGAGTACCTAAGTAACAGATTCTTATCCACTTGGAGATATTCCATTTTTTAATCAAACTCCGGGCAAATGAGACAGAGAGGATGATGCTCTGGGCTGGCTAGCACATCTGCCTGCAAAGTGGTCCCATGTGCGCTCCATCCCTGCTCAGCATCTCAGGGCCAGTCCAGCAGCATCAGCAGAGGAGCTATAGCTGTCTGTTTCTGTAGGGTGAGCTCATACTGCAGCTGGTCCCAGTGCTGCCTGCTGCCAAGGATGCTGAGCCAAGGCTATCTGTTCTGGTCTCAGTTGTCCATAGGGGTTTGGGGTGTCCACAGGAAGATCCATCACTCAAAAAGGTGGAGTATGTTTCCCAAAAGGGTCACATTCTGCAGAGTACCCAAATATAGGGCAAATTATTCACGTTGCAACTTCTGACAAAAATTCTGCTGCATATTGGGGCCAATACAATTGCTGTTTCTTGTTTTCACTGCAACTAAGAGCAGTCTAAAAATAGAAAACAGTCAAAGAATAAAAACTCAACAGCAGCCTGCGTCATTGCTATATATCTTCAAGCCACAGCAATATGAGATGATAAAAAAAAAAAAAAGAGGAAAAAAAGCCCTTCAGGCCATAAACACAGAAAAAAAAAAGACATTTCTAAGGGGGAAAAAATCCTCTCCAATATTGCAGTTTTAAATGAAAAACAACATAGCACTAAGATTAGCATTTTATTCATTCCATAAAGACACAGAGATTACCCTACATATGTAAAGAAAAAATACTGCGGCCAAAGATTCCCCTCTAAAGGAGCCCAGAATTGTTCAGAGCCTTATCCCACCTTCTCATAGCTGGTGGGCCAAACACTCTATCCCTATCCCAATCCTATATCAAACCCACAGTTTCTTTGGAGCCATTCTTAAGACAGCTTCTGGAACTGAACC
The DNA here is from genome assembly GCA_013398315.1 of Nothoprocta pentlandii. NCBI lineage: Eukaryota > Metazoa > Chordata > Aves > Tinamiformes > Tinamidae > Nothoprocta > Nothoprocta pentlandii. Next base: position 1,836,977 of record VZSG01000034.1, read on the forward strand.
TCATATTCCAGCAATGGCCTCACTACCAGCCATGGTCACTTCTACCTCCTCCTACACGAGAGCATCTTGTCTGTGACATTCAAATGTCACATTCATCCGTATCCCTGGTCTGTGACACCCTGGCCACCTCTTTGGTGCACTCCTATATGCACACCCAGCTTCAGCCCCCAGGCCACCTTCTCCTTTCTCCTGCCCCATTGCATCTAGCCAGACAGGCACCCAGTGATGTAGGCTGAGAAACCAATGAGAAGGGGAAAAGATTGAGGAAGGTAAGAGCCCAGCATTTGGCAGCAGTGGGGCTTCAATCAGCTGAAGCTGCTCATCATGAAAAATCTCATTTTCAAAGCATCTCACCCTTCATGAAAAGAATAACTACATCCATAGATAACGTAACACTGAGGAGTACAGCACAAATGTGAGTGGAGATTTGTGGCTAGAATTAGTAGAAAAAATAATACTTTTCACCGATTTTGCTTGGGGTAGCATAGATGAGACATTAGCACAGAAACGGATTATCTACGCCTCAACATCAACCAAGCTACCACTGCAAAAAGGTGCCACCAATTCAGATCATCTGTCATGCCATGTTGACTTGTTTGTGCCCATCAGTAACTTTTACTTTTTAATTCCCTTTTTCAGGCTTTGTCTCCATGAAATACAGATCAAAACTTGTAAGAAAAATAAGAATAGCTAGAATGGCTTTCTAGGTTTATCTTCCATGAAAGATAAGCAGATGAAGTGCAGGGTGTTGGTAAAGGTTTCAAGAGACCTGAGTTCTAGTTTCTATCAGTTCTTATACCATCCTGGGCAAATCACTCATGGCACACAGGTGCAGGCACAACACAGCTTCTTTGCTCCTGCCCCAACCGGACCATTACAAGCAGAGGTCACAACACATACACAATGATTGTGGTGGTCCAAGCCAACGAATTCCATGTTAAGAAGCCAACATCGCCATGGGGATGTGCCTTACACCTCTGCAGCAATTGTCGTGCTTTTAGAATACAGGCATATACTTATTTACGTGCTCATTACATGTACACATACTCATTACAAGTACTCACATGACATGATGGCCTGCATTAGCTTTTGCCTTGACTTATGTTCTCTTAGTTGAGGCTATTTATTCTTATATTTATCATTGCAAGCACAGGAACATATCAGGGTTTCTAGGAGGGCTTCTCTAGGGACTGTATACAGTATTCGCACTATCCTATGGACAGGGCTTGGCTATCAAAATGTCACATAAGCAGGAAAAATCAGATGAGTCTCAACTATTCTGTATCACCAAGCCAAATATAATCTAGAAAAAATATTACCACAGGACAAAAGATGCAAAATACATTAATGCAAAATACATTAAAAAACAGGGAATCAGAGACAGGCCAAGGTCTTGCAGAACAAATCACTAGAAATGCTATGTATTGTATACTTGAAGGGGGTCTAGGGGAGACCCTCGATTGACCAAAGTTGATAAACTTGAGCTTAAGGGCAGATGTCTCATTTTGTAGCTTGCACTAAAAAATGTATGTGTCGAATTTTAAATATAAAATCCTATATGAAGATGCTTTACTGAAGACATATTAAGATTCTGATTATAAATTCCCCAGAATCTCCTGGGGCCAACTTACAAAGGTTTATGCGCAAACTTACTGCTGGGAAATGAGAAGACTATGTTCCTTAATGTGCAAAGAAAACTTGACCAGAGCACTATGATCAGACAAATTCAGTAGCACTGAAGACCAAAAATCCATCAGGCTTGAAATGAGTAGATTTTAGAGACATATATTCAGAAAAGTGACATTTTATGGCTACTACACACACTGCAGCAGACAGCTTGTTATTGAAGCTGATCAAAACCTTTCTGTTGAAATGATTTTCAATAGAAACTGAAGGAGAAAGTTTCCTGCCTTTTTTTTGTTCTCCCCTTAAAAAAGAGGGTCTTCTTTCCTTGGAGGAAGGAAGCAAAAAATCAAGGTTTTTAGAGAAAACGCAAAGCCAAAACACTAGGTATTTGAAGAGTTCTCAGATTTCAACAACAACAACAAGACATTTGATTATCGTGATATTCAAATGCCACCTGCTCTCTTATCACTTTGGGCTGGGTTTTCTGTCAGCAGGATGGAGGCTGGAGTCAGCAGAGTGCTTTGGGAGGAGGTGGCTCAGGAAGCCCCAGAGGAGAAAGGGTGCACAAAGCATTTAACCTGCGCTCCCTTGGCAGCTTGGCTAACCATGCTCAAGGGAAGGGAGTGCGACGGTGTTGTTGCTTTCTAGGGTAGAAAAAATAGTCTCATTTTCATTCATCAGTTGAAAAGTCAAAAAACTTCCATGGGGACCTTCCACCCCCTTTTACCTCCAACTTTTTTTTTTTTTTCCTCTGTAAAAAAAAAAATCAGATTTTTAGGGTATTGGCATGTTTGTGCAGCATTTCTTTTTAGGGAAGAGGAGGAGACTGTCTGTCATATCTGAGGGATCTGGGTCACAGACAAGCGACAGATGACAAGGGTGGCGGGGCAGGGTGTTGGCAGGGTGTCAAGGGGAACTGAGAGGAGGTGGGAACCATCTGCCTGGGGAAGGAAGTTACAGAGATGGAGGTAAAGGAGGTAGAAGGAGAAGCAGCTTATTCTGCATTTCAGAAACACTTTGGGTTTACTTTGTGAACAAAGCAAGTGTGTCTCCGTGTCTGCAGAGTCCAAAGTTAGTAATGATGTGCACCATGAGCTTATTTTCATGGAACAGATGAATACCTACAGCTCTGGCAACAAGGAATCAAGCTGCAGGGAAATGAGTTTCAGCTACAAAAGGCTTAAAATGCATGAGTCATGCTCCTATGAGGTGTATCTACAGGGGTCTAATTGTAGGATCCGAATGGCAACCAAAGATCTTTATCCAGGTTTAAATCATTCTTTCACTGTGTGCCTCGTTCAACCCAATGCATGCAGTTTTAGAGGGAGAGCATCAAGCAGGGCCATGTCTATACCTCTATGTGACAAGTCTAAAGGGAATCGGATGTTGGCAAGTTTCCTAAGCTTACAAAGTAGCAGGTATATTCCTGAAAGAGCTGGATTTCCTAGCTCACACAAACCTAGATAAATGCTAAACAAAAAGCACATGGAGAACACCAGCTCTATTATAAACCTGGAGAAAGTGGAGCTATAGACCATGCAGAAGCAAAGCAGGATAAAGAGGAAGTAAAATATATGCACAAATGGCTGATAAAGTCCTCTCATATAGGCCAAAATATTCAACTCTAACAAATTAATGATAGACAAAAATAAAGGAGCACTATCATAAAATAGTGCTCCTTTATTATTATTTATTATTTATTATTTATTATTAGTGCTCCTTTTAATCAGGAGCTTAAGGCTGTTGCAACAAATGCTTAAGTAAAACAGAGGAAAAAATCAGAAGACAGGTGTTATTTCAACATAATAAGCAGAACATTTCTTACAGAAAAAATATCCAAAAAGAGAGCAAAAGTAGAACACAAAAGGGAGCTACCTGCCACTTTCCCCCTGCTTCTTGACAGGACCAGTTCTAGTCCCTGGGCTTGGTTTTGGGCGGCCTAAGGAATTTTTTAGGTGGGAGTGGAAGGGTGTGCATGTGGAGGAAACTAATTCCAAGGAAACTTTTTTCCCCCCTCATATTCTTGGGGCTTGTTTGGACTCCACACTTATCCCAGCCTCTGTTGCAATGCTCCTTCTTTCTCCTGTCACAGTCTGTGCACTAGGGATACAATGACATCTCGGGGAATACAAATTTGACAGACCTCTAGCTTATTGTATCAGACAGGAATAGAAAAAAAATCCAGGTTCAATGTTCAGCTTGCCTTTTTTGAAGCCAAATATAAAGAAAACCTAATATAATTTTCTAATATAAAGAAAACCAATCACAAAGGGAAAGAAAAAAAAAGGAAATTTCTCAGGTATTTTATTCTCAGTGATTAATTCAGCTAAATCTAAACCACTGAATTATTTAGTTTTTCATTGTCCTACTAATCTGGTCCTCTTCCCCCCAACCCAGAAGAAACTCCATAGGTAAGAAAAAAAGGAATGATTTTCTTTTTTTTTTCTTTTCTTTTTTGGAGTCTCACCTTTTCTTTTTTGGAGTCTTTGGAGTTTTGCAGTCTCACCTTGCACTCCATTAAGCAAGAGTGTTTCCACAGTTTCCATGCAATTGTCATGGATGAGTTCACCTATGTACCGAGCATGCACTATATTACCAGAACTGCATGGGAAATGAACCCAAATTGCTGCAGTTTAATGAAAACGTAAAGCCAAAAGCAAAACTTTTAAAAACAAACACTCTTATTCTCTGAAGAAGGTCAAAAGCCCACTGCAGTTTAGCCCTGTCTCTGCTAACTTGCAGAGCTTCACATCAAAAGGACAGATGCTTTGACTTCCCTTAGCATTTCTAAGGCTATAAGCAAAGCAGAAACATCTGAGGTCAAAGCCCGGATCCTCTGCAATCAACAAGATTTGAGCCATTGATTTCAAATGATCCTAAGGCTTCACAGCAACTTGTCAGAATTTCATAGCAGGCCTTTAATTAAAGGCTTAGTACCAGAGGTCCCAGGGCTCAGAGCATGCTCTAAAAGCAACTCTTGCCTCAGGATTAACACGCTTGTCTGCAGCTCTCTTCTGCTGCAGCCAAGGCACATGCTTGGAGAGAGCACCTCTGGGATCCCACCACACACACAGGATAAATGCAGAGGAGAGAAGCTGGTAAAAGAGATAAAATATTAACACTCCAATTCTCCACTCTTTTGGTCTCTAGAAAAAAAAATTCAATTCAGTTCCCTGAAAAAGTTTTTTGACCAGTTGGTTAAGGTACACAACGATGAAAAATTAAATGAGACAATTTTTGATGTGAACCCCCCCAGTCCTCACTTGCTTTAAGTGGGATTTTAGGGTGTTCTCTTTTACATTTACTGAAGAGATAATAGTAAATGGTGAAATATGGCTAAATAGAAACATGACCAGAAAATAAAGGTTTCTGAGAAATCCATTTCAGACACATAACTTCTCAGATCTCCTTCTAGTTCGGAAATATATGACTTATCTTGCTTCAACAACCCTCCCAAAACTCCCCAGGACCTCTGAACACATCCTGACTCTCATAACTTGGGAGGTTTGAAGAAAAGGAATGGAAAAAAGTAACAGGAGGAAAGATTCTGCCGCCCCTTCTTACAATAGGGTCACAGGTGATCATCAGCTGGGAAGAAAACCTTGTCTAAATCCATGTCATCATCATAAAGGAAATACTTCTACTTTGAGACAGTTCCCTGGGCAACATGAAACATCTTCACTGTGTTGAATTCAAAAGAGCAGTGCCAATTTAACCAAATAAGGATTGATACTTGCATAATTCAGCAAGAACCACAGATAGGTGTAGAGCTGGAATCATCCAACACCACTTGGAAAAGGGAGAGAACTGGGTAACTGCTTCCTTCCCCAAAGCTTATTCACCTATAGAGATAGACAGTAGCTGATTTTATGCTGTCCTGCAGCAAACTGATTTATGGTTAAAAACAAGATACACTTCACCTGGCTCCAGAATCTATGTGTTACAGAGGGGAAATCCAGGGAGCCTATACAAATACACAGCAGAAGCCGACACAGCAGGCACTTTTGTCAGCACTTTTGAGAAAGACAACCTGCAAAGAGATAACTTAGGGCAAATTTGTTTTAACATGGAGAAAGTTTCCCCACCTGCAAAATGTTGAACTTTGTCACCAGTTGGGATGCAAGAATATTGTAATGGTGAAATAAATCTTCAATGCAAGTCCACATATGCACATACCTCCCTATAATTTTATTGTGGTTATAGATACCATATACCACAGCAGGGAAATGATGGATACCTGTGATGGTAACCCAATTCTGCATCACCACACAGCCATCAATCTTCCAGCACTCTTAAAATAAATAAATGTTCTCCTGATGTTCTGTACAACTTTTTTTTTTTCTGATGTTATGTATTATTGCTGTAGCTTCTTCCAAAATTGTAAAGACCTTTATTATTTACAAAGTGAATTATGCTTTCATATCCTTTGCTTTATTCTTTTCCCAATTGCTTAGCAACGAGTCTCCACAAAGCAAGAAAAAACAGAGCACTCTAATATCATACATCAGCTTCATCTCTGGCACATCACCTCAGCCAGCTTAACACCCAGCATGAATTTTGTCCATTATGTTAACCCTAATGTTCTGTAAAGAGTCTCTATGTATTAATATTTAACTAGTTTCTGCATACTAATATTTAAGTGCTGCCTCTCTGGATTTGTGACTGCTCTAGGCCTGGAGCTGCAGCTTTATAAATAGTATTTCTTACACCCAACATTATAAGATTGTATGATTGCTGCTGATTTCCCAGTAGTTCCTTTTTAATGGACATCAGTCCAGTTCAAACCTGGAGACTCATCAAAACTTGTGCTGGGTTGCAAAAATTGTAGTTTTAAATCAGCAAGACAGAAAAACAGAAACAGGCTTTTTAATCAATATATACAATCTGTGACATGAATGTTACTGGTTGTATCTCAGGCCCAAACAATCCCAGTGATGACCATCGTGAACAAAAAAATTATTCCTGCACCTTGATGGCTACCTCTCCTTCTTTAAACTGAAATGAGAATTAGTGATGCCTATATCCTAGGCTGCTATAGACAATCATTATACACTAGATGTAGTAATAATAGGTTTGAAACTTAGGTGTAGGTTTTCCATGCTTCAAAAAAGAATCTGAATTGGGAAAGATGAACACATACAAGAGCTATGGGGAATAATCAGAGAAACTATCCCAATAAAACATGAAAAAATAAGTTACAGTTTCTTGTAGCATCACACAGGGTCAAAACAGAACATTAAGGAGGTACCGATCCTACACTGCCAAGGGAAAAGCACTACATTACTTATATTATTTTCTGTCTTTAATTTTAATGAACATCAAGCTGCTACATCAAACAAAATGCATTCCCAAATGGGAAGGTTAAATAGGTTCACAGAATTATATGGGTTTTAGAGTGCACTGAGTCAGATAACTTCCAATGGTGGTCGGTGCAACTCAATCAATCTTTAATATGATTCAGAAGATGCACAATAAAAAGAACAGATACACACCGTGGCTACAAAACCAGGGCACCTATGCGTTGATTTAAGGATTTTGCTAGTGACTGGGAGGTATAACAGCAGCCTCTTATAGAGAGCTTCTGCTTACAGTAATAAAGACTTGAAATTTTTCATGCTGAAATTCCTTGTCTCTCTACTGCTTCATTCCTAGGTCTATCTGCAACACTGCTTCATCCCAGCCATATGTGTAAGGTGAAAACCTAGAGAGAATCAGGGGGAAATGAAGCTATTCATTGCAAACCTAGAATCACTTTGCATTTCTAGGTGCAAATATAGACCTGTGAATTTAGCTTGTTTGCACAAGTGGAGCTTGCCTGGAAAAAGAGACTGTCCAAATAGGATAGGGGAGTTCAGAAGAAGCCTGAATATCACCTGTGGGGTGGGGTGCTTGTGACTTAGAATGATAAAGCTCTTTAGATCAAGGGAAGGTTTTTAAATTCATTCTGGACCTATTCAAACAAGTAGAACCCATATTTCCTAACCTCAAAATATGAGCCAGTTTCCTCTGGAATGGATTCAATGTGCTCAGTGCTTTCAGAGCACAATACATTCATTGCCATAGCATGAAAGGTAAGTGAATGATATTGTAAACGGTTCTGATAAGCACATGAAGTGCAGCAAGTCTCTGGGATGTAAATAATTGCCATTAGTCAGTCTCTACATTGAAACATTGGTAGCAAGGCTAAAAATTCACCTCACCTGCTATGCAGATGCCTCATCATCACATGCAGTATTAGTCATACTAGTAGGGTGGCACGCTTGAATTTTGCCAAGTGAATGAGCTCTAAGTCACTTATTGTATAAAATTCAACATCAGGACATTTGATAAAAGTCTAGACAGAAGACCTGTTCTACCATACATTGCATAAGTCTCTCTTAAGAGCCTATTTGTTCAAAAACTGGAAAAAAACACACACCACACCTTGGAGTCATCATCTGACTCTGGATTTTCTTCTTGAAGCACAGAGCACCACCAATTTCTAAAGAGCAAGAGCAGCCAAGAATTTGCCTGTTTCTGCTCAAGGCTCACCCATTCAAAAGCAGGGAGACTAAGCAGCATTGATGAGACTGCAACTTCAGATGTGAACCCAGGGGTGAACAAAACAAGAGGGAGGGAGGACGGCCTCACAGTCATGACCACACCATGTTTAGGGGCATTAAATGTGCTAATTCACAGGAATGCTCTGATTCTACACTACTCTGCATGAGGAGTCTTGCATCATCCCAGCTTAAATCAGCAGGAGAAAGGTCTAGAGGACAGAAGTGGCAGACAAATTATGACCTTTATCTCTCCCCAGATGAAGACCACAGAATTTTAGGCACAGCTTGGAGCAGTCAGCACGGTCCAACAGGAAAATTGTCTTCAGCTCAGATAGCTTCATTAGAAAGATTCTTGACAAGAATTCTGAAATACTTGTGCATCAAGGAAACTGGACATCTTCAAAAACTCTAGACACCTAGTCCAAATCAGCACTTAGGCTTCCCAAAGCCAGGTAATTTATCTATTTGACTTAAGCTCCATCAACTGTAAAGGGAAATGATCCCTTCAATTTCTTTCTCAAAGAACATTGGCAAGAGTGAATTCCAGTAGAGGCTACCAGCTGGTAGCAGGCAAAGAAGAACTACAAAAGCCTCAAAATAGACTTTTAAATACCTAGTGTTTAAAAACAGAAGCATTTGTGAGTACATTCAGTGCAGTCCATCCCTGTCCATTCTGTCCCATCCTGAGCCTGGAAAGGTCTCTGAATATCTACAGAAAGGTATGTGACATTCAAGAGTGCCTTTCAGGCACATAACAAAGCTGCCTAACAGCAAGCACATTTCTAAACCAGACATCTCTGCCCATCTGATGTACAAGGGAGAAGGTAATCCTCAACAAACAGGTCTTAGTCTCTAATCTAGCTCCACCTCGGCCTGTGTAAGTCAAGGCCAGAAGGACCTATTGCACCAGGCTCCTTAAGTGCTGCTAGGCTCTTTCAGATAAGATACTTGCAAGAACCACCGCATCAGGTACATACTATGCAACAACATTTATGCAACAGTGTGCAAGCCAATATCCTTATTTGCAAAGCAATCACAGCAAGGAAAAGTTTACCTGAAGGGAATGGACAAGGCAATATGGGAAATGAATTATTCCCCAAGGGGATGTTGCATTCCACACGTTACTTTTCTACAGAGTTGATTACTTTCAGTAGCATGCAGGAAGGGCTGTAAGGAGTACCTCAACGGTTGTTATTACTGCTAATTTACAAGAAATCTAAATTAAATTTTAAGTATTGCAGGTTGGGAGAAGACATTAAAATGCAGCAATCCGCTCATAAAGATACAGGCTTAAAGAAACCTTGTTAAGTTGCTCACTGCAGTTCCCCCTTGAATTGATTTACTTGATAAACAGCCTCAGGTTTTTCTGCCTTCAGTAATTCTGCCCTCTTTTCACTCTCTTTTATACACAGGTGCAATGAGGCTGTGTAGATTCCTTACAACTGAATAGTGATTGCACAGATATGAGACTAAGGTCAAGGCTAGTGCTTTCTCCATCAACCCAAGGCCTCTTGGCCTTTGCTTTCTTTTCTGTTCTTACAGTAAAATAAATAAGCCTTGGTTTACTACAGGATAAGGTTACTAATCCTGAGAAGTCAGAAGATGCTTAGCAGAAGAAAAAGAGCAGAAGAAACTTCATGTCCACCAATGATTACAGGTACCCAAGAATCACTCACTAATACCAAAATGTAGACTCCTCCAGATGTACCTGAAGGTCTTGGTTATCCTAACTAGGTCACCTTCAGACTGCCCAAGGCGGTATCTTGACTCTTGCAGAAGCAACAAGATTTTTATGGTTGTGGTTTTGCCCCTGCCCTTCATCAATGACATCTCCAGCATTGTGCTGAGCACAAAGATGTATTTCCTAGAGAGCATCAGCTTAGAGAAGGACGTCTCTAGGGTCATTTCAGAGTTTTATTTATTGTTTCAGAACTCTCCAGGGTAAATATTTTCCATGACAGGCTAAAGCCATTGCAAGGAGCGAGCTTAACTCAGCTCAGTTAAGGAGAAATGAAAATATAAAGAAAAAGCATGAGATACTGCTACCTGAAGAGCTGCCACTGGCTTTGAGAGGACTGGGAAGAGAGAAAACAGATAAACTTAAGACAAATATTGAGGTATACCCTCCCTCCCGTGAGTGTTTTTGGTTTGTTTTTACAGTTGCACTTCTGAAAAACTTTTCAGCTTCTACAGTGAACACTGCTTGTGAATTATCTATTGCTCAGTACTTTGGCAGCTGAGTTTGTCACCAAATCTAGATTAGGTCTATTTTTGTGAGCCCAATAGACCAAACTAGCACATAACGAGAGGCAAGTTAAATTTCTTAAGCTAACATTCACCCAACTGCATTTTTACATAGAAACCACAAGAGTAAGGTTCAAAGACACACTAGCTGGAATACACCTTGGTATTGGTTTCTACATGTAGTTGAGTGGTCCTGCTCACATGAAAGATTTTACTTGTGCTTATAAAGAAGTTACTAGAAAAGTCTATGACTAATTTTGTAATATTTGTCTTCAAAACAGTAATAGGAACAAAAAACTGAAAATATATTCAGCTTACAAGCCTTTATTCTTCACAGTCTGGTAGGGATACAGCCATCAATTTCAACACTTATTTGGTACATTAGTTCTTTGCCATGTTGCTATCATAATCATAAAATGTGATTGATGATCTTCCACAATGTTTCACTCAGGTTTATTGGCTAAACTACAAATGCTCAAACTCAAAAACTCTGCTCCTTTTATAGGGGGAATATTTTGTTTGCACATGGTTCAAAATGAAAAATCTATTGCAATTGTATTTTTGATTGAATATGGTTTTGGAATTTGCTTTCAGACACAACCTATACGTGGCTACTGAAGTATTGCATTTCAAACTTGCCCTTCCAAGAACTCATCATCCTTATAATTATTTATTCTTACATCTATGCCAAAAAGTGAGGTGCATATATATCTATATATTTAAAAAACATTTTATTTATTTCTCCAGTGGCAGGACAATAGATCACATAGTTTTTATTGCATATGTAAAAGTGTGAGAGAATTTGCAGATCCAAAGCAGAACAGCAAATAATTATGGTGATAAAATAACACAGGGCAAGGAATTCATCAAAGCCAATTTATTTCTTAAGATATCAGCAAGCTATCAGAATATGGACTAAAGCAATACTGGTCTATACTTATGCTAATTACTGTGTTTTCATTTTATTCTCATTTGTATAAAAGACAAAGTTTCCATAGATACCAAGTAGGAGCAGAAACAAGCCTGGCTTTATGCTCTAGAATTGTGGTTCTCACCCCATACAGCAACCCATAAACTGCACAGTGGAAAAAAATCTTTTAGTTTCCTAACAAGTATGCATGTTAATTAGCTACATGCAAATCTGAAATTATCCTATCCCTTCTCCTGGAAGGAGGAAAAACATTCCCCAATATTTTGGGGCCAAATATTTATAAAAATTGAGGCTGAAATGCAGCAAATCAATGCTGTGCAAACTACAAATGATCTATTTTTCATTTCCAGCATGTGCAGTGTGGTGATTAGAATGGAAGTAGCCCGTGAAAATACAGCTTTCCCTTAGACAAGTGGCCAGAGCCAGGCTGCAGGCCAGGAAAGTCACTTGTCTTGAATGATCTGCAGTCACTGGACAGCAACAGACACCTAGATGTAAAGTGGGCACCAGAACTTCAGCAAGTCTCATGAAAAGGATCAAAGCAGAAGTCCTGCATGGGGCAAGATGAGAGGAAAAGCAAACGCAGCTCTGTGTGGGCAGAAGGAGCAGCAGTCCTGAACTGCAGTGGGAAACAGAAAAGAACATTTGACTTGAGAAAACTTAGGAGTAAGGAGAAAGAGGCACAATCCCAAATTCTCTGCTTTAAACATCTGGCAATGTCTCTCGGAGAGTCTAGGCATCATGAGTCAGTCCGGCTGTTTTTCTGAGCGGAAGCCCCCTCCTGTTGACCTCCTGCTGCTGGGGGAGGCTTCTGTCCCACCAAGGCCCCTCCATCACCCTTTCCCTGCTCCATGCCTCCGCCCCAGCCAAGCAGACAATTTCACTATGAGCTGAGCCACCACAACCACAGCCTAAACCAGAAGCCTCCTGAATGAAGACTTGTTCAATTTCCCCTTATTTCTGGAAGATTTTCCCACTAAGATTCTATCCATCTACTCCAGAGCTTTCTTCCGTGCCCACCTCCACTCTGCATCCCAGGAAAGCTTCCCTGATATTCACAGGGCCATCAAACCCATGCAGCATTCACAGCCATGGATTTATACCAGTTTGCACAAACCAGGGTTATAGCACACTGTCTTAAGTGCCATTGAATCAGCCCTGTTCCTAACCAGGGGAATCAATGCTCCTACTGGCACAAGCTGTTACTGCTGCAGGAGCACTTTCCCAGTCCACTCCAGCCGGGAATCTGATCCAACCATTTATTATTCAATGCCAAAAAAAGAAAAAAACAGAATCAGCTTAGTCTGCTGATCAAAGCTGCAGAGACTCCAGCTCAATTTAAGTCTCACCTTCATATTTTTAGGGGGCCAACACATGCTACCGGCAGGATCAGAAAAGGCCAAAGGAGAATTAACCACTGACTTATTAAATTAGAGAGAATACTCAATATGTTCCAGTCTCTCAAGTTAATGCTGTGCAGGGGCATGTGGGAAAAGACATGTCTTTCATTAAATCACAGCACCAGAGTGGAGCTTGATCTATTATTCAATCAATGCTCTTTTGAAGCAAATGGTCATTTTACATCAAATATTTTTTCTTCCTTTTCTTTTTAATGTCAGGTCTGCCAGGGGGCTAAATTCCCCATGACAATATTCACTCAGCTGCAGTAAGAAAGTAAGGCAAGGAAAGAGCTGCAAAAGACAATGGACAACAGTGGAACCTTTTGCACTTTCTGGGGGTGCAGAGACAGAAAAAAAGGTCTGCGTTTAAATGTGCTTTTTCAGGTGGGACTGCAAGGAAGTTATTTCTGCTTCTGTCCCCATTGAAAAGCTCTGTATTTTGCCCTTGGGTGTCCGTGGCTAAGAGCTCCAGGGCTCCACTCCTGCTCTCTGCCCACCGCTTCTGCTGACAATAGGGGCCTCGCAGGTGCATCTGCCTCCACCTTTGTGCAAGGAAAACAAAAGCTGGAGGAAGTAAATAGAGCCAGAAATCCTGTCAACACAGAGACCAAGCAGGCAGAGCTGACAGGAGAAATCGATGCAGAGCTTGCAGGTGTCTGTAAGGCAGGAGCTGCAAAGCCTGTCTCCGTTGGAAAGGAGAGGCATGAGGGAGAGGGGGATGTATTCAATGAAATAGGCTCACAACAGTGCAAACTGCAAGTCTGGCCTTTGAAGGAGAGATGCAAAGAGCTCTCAGCACGCTGCCCGAGACAGCAAGGAAGGTGGAGGGGCTGGAAAGAGCAGCAGTTTTCAGGGGGAGTAGGGCTCTGTGCCTATGAAAATGAAAGGACAGCATCAGTGAGATGGATGGGAGCAAAGGCAAAGATAAAACAGAGGCAGCTTCTCAGAAACAGCTGCCAGAGACCATGGGCTGCTAGGGCAGCTTGTTTGTGAAGTGGGGGAGACTCAGAGCCAGCCTCGTACCTGGGACTAATCGTTATGGGAGGGTGATTAGTCTATGCGGTCCACGCTATACCACAAGCTGTCCCAAAACCCTTGATCCTTTAAAGGGATCAAGGACAGCTGTCTATGCCAGATACTATGTTCAGACTAGTCCAAGTGGTAGCATATCATCTATTTTTTTTCCCCTCAGAAAAATGTCTATTTACAATCCAAATTTGCCAAGAGAGAAAAAAAAAGGGAGATTAAGAACTGAAACCCTTTCTGAAAGGGCTAAAGTAAAATGTTATATTAGCTTCAGCTGGCTTTAGATCAGGTCTTTATAAAGGACTAGATGGATGATACTATGATACTAGGAAGAGGGACATACGGTTCAACAATGTACATTAAAATGGACAGATGTTTGGTAGCAAAGGATGCTTAGTGTGCATAATTTTGCAAGTATCTATACACACTGTTTTGCTCACCCACTCTACCTATCCTCACTGAGAGCATCTCTGAAGACTCTGGAGACTCCACCATCTCTCTGAGCTGCCTCTCCCCGTGTTTGACTATGTTCACAGCTAAAAATAATTCATATATTTTTATGGAATTGGTTGTATTTCAGTTTGTGCCTTTTCCCTCCTGTCCTGTTCACAGGTGCTAGTATAAGAAGTGAAACTCTTTCTCTCTTTTTTTTTTAAAAAAAAAAAACTCCTCTATCAGCTATTCATCAAGTTCCCCTCAGAGCCTTCACTTCACCAAGCTTAGCAGTCCAGTTCCCTCAGTCTGTCCTCACAGAATAGATGCTCCAATGTCCCTTAGTCCTCTTTGTGGCTCATCACTAGACTTCCACCAGTAACTCCCCATCTATCTTGTTCTGGGGAATCCAGATGTAGCCTTATCACTGCTGATAAAGAAACAGTCACACACACTATCACAATACTTCTGTCAAACCTCCAGGAAGATCATTCAATCTGAACACTTCATTCATCCTTTAAGTTAGGCAAATTTTATCAGCTATTTAGGAGTAGAAAATGCAAGATAAAAAGAAGCAAAACTATTCTGGTCCCCTCTGCAAGTGCCAACCATGCCACTTGGTTTCTAAAGACACCACCACAAAAACATCAGGGAACAAGATACAAAAAAAACCCACCATGCAACAGCACCCTGCAAGCAAATTTTGAATTTTCGCTGAAAAGAAAAAATAAGGCAGAAAAATTAAAGATACTTGTTTCTCAATAACTTTGCATTGCTCAAAAGCTTGTAGAAACCCTTTCAATCTTGCAAAGGTGAACAAATAATTTCAGAAGTCGTGAACAACCTGAAACCATTTACCTCTGTTTTCTAATGTATTTTCAGTTCAGCTTCTTGAGTTTTCACTCAGTTCCACAGCTTGTCATTAAACTTGGTTTTATCCTCCCTCAGACAGCTATATCTGGAAGTCAGAGAGCAGAGCAAACAGTACGGCCGAGACACTGCACTAGGACTGAAGATCTCAATTCCATCATCAGCCGTGCTGCAAACTTCCTACATGCAATTGCTGGCTAATCCTCATTTCTGGATAGTTCAAAGCACGGTACTCTTCTACAACTGCAGACTTTCTGTGATCAGCAAATAGTAGCTATACAGATGCTCAGAGTAGTTTTTGCATGTTCACAACTAATAGCTCCAGGATACAAGGAGTCAATAAAGTATCCTCAGCTAGACATGATTCTTCCTGTGGGCAAAGAACAACCAAACAAAACAACAAACCAAAAACATGAGCAGATCTCATTAGAACTTAGTTATTTTTGTGTGTTTTAGTATGAACCACTTTCTATTTCTCACTATGTCACCACTGGCTTCTCTCTCCTGCATTTTTAATCTCTATTTATTTTTCCTTTATTCTAACTACCCCTAGGAACCAAGGGGTCATGACCATTCCTGCTCTTCTGCTTCCCTCCCAATCCATCTTTCTGCTAAACTCATCCCCAGTTTAGTTTGGGATGACAGTACTGAACAACAGAAAAGAAATAGAAAACACAATCTTCTACATCATAAAGACAAAAGACACCTTCTCCTTTCTGTATGCAGAAAGGAAAGGTATAAAAATACATCTACAGAAACACTGCCCATCTTAGCATCTGCTACACCGACCCTCTCCTGATTCTTACACTGAAGAGTGGAACAACCTACACACTACATACTCTGCGTTCAGTTGCTACTATACACTTCATCTCTCTTCTCTGCAGTGAAGTTAGCTACTTAACATTTTAGTAGTCTGCTATTAAGCACCATAAATCCTTGCCATGCCATATGCATTTTTAGAAAGAGTGGCTTTAATTTTTTCTTTTTTAGAAAGAATAGGCTTTAATGGTGTGGAGGTTTCTACGGTAATGCAGAAATTAGTGTGTGTGTGTGTGTGTGTAGTATGTACATGTAGTTGTGTGAACATGAACTGAGGCAGCATTTCTGCCACTTACTCAAATTATTGCTTAGCACAATTTATTTAGGCAAAATGGGAATGAACTACTGAAGACCAATACTTTCTTGCTGCCACCTGCTATATATAATACTGTCTCCTATACCTCAATTTTGGTTTACTTAGCATGTTCAGGTATAATAAACATGCTTTAAATTTCTAAAGCTAAACAGCAGAGAAAATCTACGTAGGACTAAAATTTGGTTCAAGACACCACAGAAACTTTGTTTCCACAGCCGCTTGATATTTGGCTCCTGCAATCATTTAAATCACCAAGTTTAATGCTCAGAAGAAACTGGTATTTAAAAGCTTGAAGATTAAGGTCCCCTCAGAGGGCAACTTTCCTTTATTTTCATACCCTGTTCTACCTGTGTATTTGGGTGGAAAAGACATGCAGATATGAAGGGCAGGATTTGTAAAACATTTTGCTGAAGCAACAATACTACGGGCAATCAACCCAGAGAGCTGTGGTGCTTTCTTAGGTGCTATGAAAGCCTCTTACCAGTTTGCTCCAACTTGCTCTGGATACATAAGCAAACTGATAAACAACTCTGGCTGCTTTTATTCCTCTAACTTTAATAATGCTTTAATAAAGCATTGACAAGCTTGTGCCTGGTAATTATTTGCCTTTATTCCTCTAACATTAATAATGCTTTAAAAAAGCATTGAAAAGGTTGTGCCCAGTAATTATTTACCAACTGCCTCATGGTCAGGCTTGCTACTGTATTTTTTTGGTTGTCTACTAATATTCAAGCTAATATTCAAGTTATCAAATTATTATTATATTAAAGCTGATATTAAAATACCTCAAGTCTCTTTTCTTACAGTGCATTACAATATAAAGAAAGAAAAGAGATTTCATTGCATATTTATGCCCTTCAAATTCTTAGGTTATTGAAGAACAGTAATGGAGGAATGAAACATCGTCCTCATTGTGCTAGCTCCTTTTATCATTTGGATGTTCAAATCAGACAGCGAGACGCATACGTACATCTCCTTTTTAATAAATGGTTGCTCATTGTGTTTTACCACATTACGTAGTGTCTGCTTTAGAAGATTGGCACTTTCGAGCTATAAGAACATAACTGGGGGCAAGATTTCAGATGCAGTGCAATGCTCAACTGCAAGCACGCATTTGAGAAGCATAACAAGATTCAGAGATCGGAAGCGGAGGCTGGAGTGTAATCAAAGACAAAGCAGCAAAATGTGAGATGTGTCAGACCTTAGCCTAAGATAAAGTGTGCCAGGTGTTATCCGCTAATATTTGAAGTCCTACAATCAAATTTGCTATCTACTCCAAAAGGCAGGGTTTGGCTTTAGGTTTTAACACAAAATACAGAAGAATATTTTGGAGAGAATTCAAGTTCTATTTCAAAAAGCTTAAAAACACCTCATTGCTGAACTCAGGCATTGCAACTAGCAGTGCTTTAGCATTTCGAGGCCAGAACCCATAAGGACATAGCACGATATAAATGTGTGCAGCACCTAAAAACTAGACGTTTTATATAAAAAAATAAAAATCACACTACTAAATTGCACATCAAACAGATTCTTACGTCATTATGCTGAATCAGTGATACTGATAAGTCAAGAGGACACGCTTCAGCCTGCCAACCTCTTGGTATATAGGTCTGTGTCTTGGGATATAGCAGGGGAGAAACTTGGGGAAACCAAAATTCAGTCTGAAGTCGTCTTCTGCATGTAGGGTCTAACATGTCCATCCTGATTTCTGTCTTCTCTACAATAGCAGAGCATTTCAAATCCAAATCATTACCTTATGGTCAAGGACTTAAGACAGTTGTAGCGTCAGGAAGAAAGCAAGCAGCAGCACTGTTGCTCAGTGTCAAGGAATCAGACAGACAGATCTGCATACCAATTTTTACTTTTTTGGGGAAGCATTCGGAATCTTCAAAGATATGCCATACTGAATCAAAGGAGACATAGTTTCTTTTTTTTTAAACAATATTTTCTTATACTAAGTTCAGAAAGGATTTTCTTATATTCAGTGCTTCCCTGAATTACGGCTTTAAGATGAAAATCAGATGAGTTTCTGACCTTCTGTGCTGAAGTCCAGCTTGAATCACTACTCATAATTAGACCAATATGCTATATTTCTCCTATTTGAAGATATTCTCACTGACAAAGCACTAAGCAAGAACAATGAACACAGCCAAAAGTACCAAAAAACCAAACACACACAAAAAACACTGCAATAACTCTAGCCTTCCCTTCTTAAGTTCTTGACATTTACGTGTCGATTTGATGTTAACCTGCAGCCTTCCCAGCTCAAAATTGTTTTGCTGCCTCTCCTCTTTTCAGGGTGTTTCTACACCCTGACCTCCTTTGCCATCCACACTTGGGAGCATTCAGTCAATGGTGTCTCCTCAACAATTCATGTGGTATTTACTGCTATTTTGTCCTTCTCCTAGAGCCCATTTTTGATGCTTTGAGGCACCATAATCACATAACTTGACCAACCTCATCTACGGTTTGTTCCTTCACTTTGTTCACGGGAAAGTTACTTGATTCAAGGAACATGAAAAAGAACCTTGCTCACGGAGGGATCATTAAAGTTGAAAGTAGCTGCTGAAGAAACTTTCCTGTGGTTACACATTTTTCTCCAACCACATCAGTAGTGGTTATTTCCACCATCTGCTCCTCAGGACATGCCCAAGTCTTAGAGAACAGCTCTATTTCCTGAGCATTTCCCAAGTCATTTTAGGAAACACTCAACTGTTTTTTACAGATACTTCTCCATTGGAAACATTCCAAACATTACAAGAATGGATACCAAGTACTGTCGCATTTGTCTATCATTCTGATTTTGGAAGCCAAAACATCCTCATTGCACCCTGCTTCCCATCCAGTTATAAACCCCGAATTCAACATTCAACTCCCCCATTGCAAAGAACTGAGAGCAAGTCTCCCACTTTGAAAGTCACAAGTAACACTACCGCATACCCAAACATGTTAGACTTCTATCTTCCCTCTAAAACACATTTTGTCAGCAATAAGTCACTGCCATTCCCTTTCTCCAAGGAGTTCAAGTTTTTTATAATCAGCACACTTGGCACCTGCACAGTTTTTGCTGCTGCAGCAAATCCTCTTCTCTCCTCCCTCACCCCATGCTTCCCTCAATCACACATTTTACTAATTAGCACAGGCTTCTCTCACAGTTCTCCTGGATACCAAAAGCTTTCACTATTCCTCTACATCTACTCATCACCAACTCTACCAGCGCTGTGAGGTACAGGCCCTGGGAAGGTCTGTGCAGATAAGTAACCAAGATTTTTCCAGTAACGAGCCAACCTCAAGAGAGATTTAGGGTGTCTTTGTTGTAGAAGAGCACTTAGAGAAATGCATCTTTCAGAGGCAAAGTGGAAGGCCCTCCTTAATAGAAACAAAAAAGCATTTATATCAGCTTCTCAGAGGAGTCATAGGGTACCAGAAATTAGAATACTTTGTTTTTTAAAGGGTAATACAGATGGCTAAACTTGGCCATACAACATTTATACCTTCAATGAAAATAACTTACGAACAACATGGGATTTTCCCATCACTTTAAGGAGTTGGCTTTTTCCGTAGAATATAGAGATATTCTTCTCAGAAAACCAAATACATCACAGTAGTTACTGATGTGGAATAATCCCTTCAGTTATCCAAACTATTCCAGAGAGCAGCCAAAGCGAGAAGAAAATTTACTCAAATGTTAATTGAGTGCTTCATATACCACATTACTGTGTTAAACATCCCTAGTGTTTTTTAAACATATTTTCAGAGATGCATAGTGTAATGGAGTACAATTAGCTTAATGAGATTTAAATTACATTAATGGACCTCATTAGAAAATAAAGGTTATAATGTCTTCAGCAGTCATTCAAAGGATCATGTTAACATTGGGAGACAAGTTTCCCAAGTTTCTTCTGTAGTCAGTGGAAAGAAATACTTTCCCTAGAGAAAACATTCAATTCAGGTACCTAATTCAGATGGACGATCAGATTCAGCGTTGGAGAACTACTCTTTGAGATCAACTCTCAAAGAAAACTTAAAGAGGTCACCTTCCCTCCTGCCAAAAAAAAAAGGTGACCTTTGTGATTGCATAGATAGCATTGGAGGAATGCTGGAATATTAGAATCTTTGCTATTATTTCAAAATCTGGCATGGAAAGAGATATTGTGATGTACTGAATGCATTTTATCAATATATACATTCTTATTAATACAGTAGTGACAAAAACAATAAATATAGTTGCCCATCTTTCACATGCAGACTGCATGCCTTGGGAGACCCAATAACAGAATTCCTGATGAAGCAAGGATCAAGCCTTGAACCAAATTACATCCTAAATCGATGCAGCTGGGACACAAGTTAGCTCCTTATACATGAGTAATAACAGGACTACAGAGGCTAAGGCAAAGAACAGGAATTAACATTGAACCTTCTTCTGACCATCTTATTTCTGGCATGGATTTGTAAGCTGAGTCCAAGAAACTGTCCAATATTCCTTCTCAAAGATGAACATATTGCCCTTCTCCATTCATCAGGAGAGAGCTGGCATCTCTTCTTGGGCACCATTCAGAACTTCCCCACTCACTTTGGAAATGGGGTCACATATAATACCAACAAGATCAGAAATCTTCCCTTTCTCTCCTGTAGCAGGGCTGCTCCTGATCTTCCTTATGACACTTTCCTCACTGACGTCCTCTTATGTTCTTGGCATACTCAACTATTCTAGAAGTTGGAGTTGTGTGAGTTTAGTTGTCTACAGCTAGTGTTTGCTCAGTCACTTGACTCTTCCTGGTACTCCAGACAGCATCTAGCTCTTAAAACAGAGTTTAAAAGGCTTAAATTTAAGGGTGCTGTCATAACCCTGAAATCAGTTGTTTTTCTAACCCACCGTTATTCTGTTGGACTTGATGCTTAGGAGTCCCTTAATACCTTAATTAGGCTGTAGCAAGATTGTCTACAAATGAAAGCGTAACATTTGTAAGGTTTATTATTAAAAAATTTAACTGGAAAAAATAGACAAGCTTTTGGACACTGTTAGTATCAAAGGACTTGACTCTGCCATCAATCTGCAATTGCACAGTAAAAATAATGAAATAACTAGAACTATTAGCTTACTAAGAGTAATAACTCTGTGATTGTTAAAGATGAACCAAAGTTGAAATGCATTGGCATAAACAAAACAATCATCCTCAAAAGAATTTTGCTTGACTAACTCCAGCCTAAACCCCACTGTGCTAGAAGCAAGATTAGCAGCAGACAAGCTGGACCACCTCTGGAAACAGCATCTGAAACCTTTTTGCAACTTTGTGTATACACTAGCTTATTAATCAAAGCGTCTTTTTTGTCACAGTAGTATAAAGTTCACTCAACTATGCCAATATTCTAAAATTAAAAAATATTTCACATTATGCATTGCTGAATTTTTGTATCTAGTCAAAAATTACAGCAGTTTAAACAAGCTGGACAATTGTAGATCTGGAATGCAGATAGTTTTCATTTTCATAGGCTCTCAGCCTATTTTCTAATTACCAATTCAGACACTAATTATTTAATCAGACATTAGTCATGTCAAGACTAAGTTACCTTTTCCATATATCCTGTCATAGCCATATTAGATTTCAACCTTCTCTTGTAGTAAAAATTTATAGTTAAAAAACATCAAATTAGGGGTAAGTTTCTGATTTTGCTCTACAAATCTATCTCACTCCTGATAGCCACAGTTATAATTTACTCAACGGTTTCATCAGGTTCTGATGGCATATCCGAAGCTGCAGTGATTAAAGTTAGACTTCTTTGCATAAAAGGCTCCTTCAGTATTTTCCCCACATCAGCCTTTAGCTACAGCTATAAACTCAGCTTTTGATATCTTCCTAATCAGGAAAAAGTTAGATACTTCCCAAATTTGAATCTTATGTTAAAAGAGTGAATTTCTGGTATCTATCATTTGCACTTGTGGAACCAACACAGCAGGTAAGCCAAAAAAAGGTTGGCAAGAATTACATGAAGTCAGCTTGTTCATGTGAAAAATCTGGAGTGCTTTCCTGAACCAAAGTGTCTGCATCCATCTTCAGTACTAACATAAGCAGATATCTAAAAAGCCACTCTGCCAGGCTCATCAGGCTATTTACACTGAAAGCCCCTTCCAGCATCTTTGAGTGTCAATGGCTGGTATCCAACGGCTAAAGAGTAGGTCTAAAGCTTCAGACAAGAGTGAAAAGCCTTTGCAACGCTTATAATGCGCATTTGGCCAAGCTGAAGATGACAACAGAACACAGATGTTCATACAAGGTCAGTTAAAACAAACTCATGGAAAACATGCAAGAAAATGAGATGAAAATGTAATCCATATAGGACCCAAAAGGCAGCACCTGAAAAGCCTCGAATTTCCTCCTGGCTTAAAAAGACTTATGAAGCCAAAAAAGCATTTGCAACAGAAATATCAATGCATTTTCAGTTGAGGAAAATGCGTTCTTCAAAAGAAGAATTTCAGACTCAAATCACTGCTGTTTTATTGGCTACACTCAAGTTGTTCAATGGGAAGAAATTACCATCACTAGAAGTTGCATAAGGGCAAAGAACAGAAAGATTGAGTCCCTCTTCAAGCTTGTGGTACCACAATGATTTGGTTAGAGTTTCCCCCTGAGCAGAAACTAGCTTCCAGTCTCAAAATGCAACCTCATCATTTAGAAATTTAGGAAGACGTGTATCACGAGACAGAGGTGCTGCAGCGCAGCAGAGTCTGGGCAAGCTCCCCAAGGATGGGAGTCTTCCTCTTACAGTGGTAGAGGAGGTCACCTTCATGTGAAGTGAGACCTAAGGCAAGGACACAGGACTTGAGCTGCCCAGGTTGAGGAAACTCTTTCCTCGTGCCTTCCTAGTGCTAAGATAACTTCAGAGCCATTCTAAGAAGAGGAACAGTTTTGGGGCTAAGCAAGATAGCAATCAAATGCAAACAAGCCACATTAGAGAGCCGAAGTGACAGAGCTGCTAACTGGCAGTTCCCCATAGCTCATTATGCTAACAGGAGTTCAGCTATTGCTGTAACAAGGATAATGTTCCTGACAGATCCCCCGCGCACAGGGTTCTGAAACCTTGACCCCTGTGAAGTCTGTGGGAGTCTGTCATTAAGTTAAATGGGGACATGATTCCGTCAGAACTCGCTAATGTTGCTTTTTTTACTCCCCACACACGCATATGCATCCCTTTCCTCAGAAATACTCGAGTCTCAACAAAACCATCCTTTTCTGCATCAGGCGCACATAGAGTACTAGAAGCAAGAAGTATCCTTCAACAACCTCTCTTCTATGTAGGGCTCATAAAAATAGGGCAGCTCGATCCACTCGTGCATCTGCACACACCTCCCCAAGGTTTGTGGAAGCATTTCTTGGGTGGCTGAAGGAAGCCCCTAATCAAGGGCATCCCGCCAGCTGGGGCAGGAACTGTGCCCCAAAGGAAGGATCCAACTCCTAAGAAATAGGATGACAGGACAAGGTCATCTTACGCAAAAGGGTTCAAGTGTGCTAACTGGTCCGACTCTTTTTCTGAAGGTTCTAATCCATGGTGTACTTCTACTAACATCTCTCTTCCACCATCATACAAAAAGTTCTACCATCATACAAAAAGACACAAGTGACAGTAGACCATCCATGATTGCCAAGCAACAAAGAGCAGTTTACTATCAGGACATAATGCCAGGAATCAGCCCAAGCCTAGAAGACTCTGGAAAATCTGTGAAGTTTGTAAGCTTAAGGCCTTCTAATTCTCTTTGGATGCCCTGAGCATCGTTGAATTTCATTGTACCCCTCCTCTCACTTGAATCCACCAACGCATGGACTGCTCCTCTGCTGACATGCTGCATTAGCTGCTCTTCTTTCAAGTACATCTGACATGCCATGAGCATCATACCAGGGTCTGACTTTCTCAGGAAGCTCTCCAGGTAGTACCACCACTCAGAGCAAAGCAGCAGAGCTCACTTCACTGAATGAAATACTTGGTATTTTGCACCCATTGCTCTATCAGGACTTTTATACAAACTGGATAAAGAAGAAACAAGAGTAGCTGTCACTTCAACCAAGCAGCATGGGTAAGTTTCTACTCATTGTACCCTTCAGAGCTAGTCTACTATCCGTGCTTTGAGTCTACGCCTTGTAGAAATGCAACCTTAAAAAAAAATCTACTGTTCAGGTTGTGTTAAGTCAAGCAGTAATTCTCAAATGTTAGAAATTCATGGGGAGGAAGGGGGGGATAAATGTTTTGATTTCTTTCATTCCCATGTTGAGCAATCCCAGAAAGACCATTCCAGGAGTGTAGTCAAGTCAAAGGGGACTATAAATTTTTAAAAGAACTCTGATCCCTGCACCCCAAAGCAGAGCTGAAAGGAGCAACCCTCTAAAACCAGTTTTAAAACGCAAAATCATCATTTATACAGTACAGGAAGTTACTGCATGAAAAGCACAGGATTTTTGTTTGGCGGATTCCAGGAGGGGGTTTTATGTTGTGGCTCTTATTACATGAACTATGTTGGGAAACGGCTGGGATGTTAGGCTGTTTTGACATTAAAGCATTGAATTATCTGAAGGGTGTGTTGCAAGCTCTGGTCAGATTCTGAACAGATTTTTGCTAAAACAATAAGCTTAATCTTTGAATATAGAAAGTCAGTGGAAATTTTTCCATTAGCTACAAACTATATCATAGCAAATATAATAAAAAAGCAGGACCAGGCAACTGGATATCTGATTTTCTCATATTGCAGCTTTCGAGCGGTATAGTATAAACAGCGTGGCACTGAAGCTTGCTGCCAAAAATCTCTAATAATGTGAAGGAAAGACATCTCAGCTGTGGGATTTAAACTTATTACATCTGTCTAAATGCAAGACAACAATTTTGATAAAATCAATGTTTCCAATTAAAAAAACTATTGTTTTATATACTTGCCAGAAAAATCAATTTAAAAATGTAAAGTGCCTAACTCTCTGCCTGAGAGTAGGTCAAGGTCCTGAGTCATTACTCCTCTGATCTCAGTTTATCATCCATAAAGCACATCTTTTAGAGTAGTTCAATCTATAATAGACAAGCTTCGTTCATGTAAACAAGGAATTAACAGAAAGTTCCTTTTTCCTCGAGAAATGGTCTCAAAGCCTATGCTTTTGGCAGAAATGTCTTCTCTCCTCCAGCAGAAATTTGATTTTTGTATTCCAAATTCAAACCTCACCATTCAGTCTTTCTGAAGGCAACAATTTTTCAAGTACTATGGTCCATTTTAACCTTCATTTCCAAACAAAATTCAACACACCTGACAATGTACGTTACCCCGTCTCTCAAAATTTTACCCTTGCCTGTTGAGGTCTGCAAAGGTATTAAGATTCCTCAGGTTTCAGTGCAGACGTAACTGAATAGACAAGAAAGATCCCCAAAGAGCATCGCCTTAACATGAGTTCCCTTATTATAGGCAGCAGGGGATTTGCAGAGACTTTCTGAGCTCAGGGAATACCTGGAATATTTCCAAACAAAAAACTCCACTGTTTTGTACATTATTAGTCGACAAAGCACTCCCAGTAGGACAACAGGCCTTGGTATTAGATACATAGTCATAAGCAGGCAAGCAAAAAGCATATCTCTACCTATTCAAAGTCAATTCCCTTCATTATTGTTGTGATTCTTCATCTGCGATGCTTTATCCATACCAGAAAAGCATTGAGCAAGAAGCTGATTTAATACACACGACTCAAATGGATACCAAATGATTTTGAATTCAGCACAGTAATAAGCTCAGCTTCTGGAAAACCAAAATTTTGTCATCTCTGTCTGCTTTAATAAGTCCAGTCCCAGCTGGTTTTGTCATTCTCACAGGGCTGTCCAAGAACTTCAGAACTCATACATCCTAAAATCACCATCTAAGCCATGAGGAAACTAGTTCTCTGTTAGTCACGGACCTATAACAAATTAGAGTACTAAAGCCACCCAGAAGACTACGTGGTGCCAGGGAAGCATTTACAAGGTAAAATGCCAGAATATTTACTGAGCTACAGGACTAGAACTAGAGGTTTTCTAGCCCACAGGTGCCCAGTGTTCTTCAAAGCACAGGCTAATTTGAAACTTGACCCAAATGGCATTTAATTTTTCTGCATAAACAGGAAGAATTTCACTATCCAATAAACCAAAACAGTAACTGAAAGTAAAGTAGCACTTTCACCACTATATCTCTCTTTTATTGGATGACACATCATTTGATGACACAAGGCCAAGTATTTTTGACAGAAGATAAAAAATGAAGGTGAGCACCTCCTGAATACATTCCCAATCACCAACCTACTAAAAAAAAAAGTGCTACCAAGGCATCTGTAAATTCAAAGAAAAAATGCTTGTGCTCTTACTGACTTCCACATCAAGTTCAATGTCCTGAATTCCCGATTTGGGAATGTGCATTGGGATCTCTCTCCAACTTAGAGTAAAACTCTAACTTTCTCCAAATAAATAGAGTATTAGCTGGCAAAAAAAACACCAAAAAGGGTGCTGTGCTTCGCTGCAGACCATGCATCCTACACAGCCACAAGCAGCACAGGGAAGGCAAATGCTACTCACCAGCCCTTTCAATGCACAAACCAACCAAACAAACCCAGTGGGAATTGGGCTCTAAAGCAAAGAGGAAGTAGTTCTCAAAACAGCTTAAAATCAGGCTGCATAATTCCCTCCCCTGCTGTTTGTATAGAGCTACGGACATCAGAAAGATGCACAGAATTCAAAAAGTTGCTCGACAGTTGCATGGAAGAAAAAAATCCTACTTTATTAAAGGTGAAGACATTAATGGCAAAAGAAAAGCCCCAAGGTGAAATTTGCTGGAGACTCAGAACAAGAAGGCAGTAGGCACCTGGGGATGCCTTCCTCGAAGCATCCACTGCTAGTAGCGGGGTGTTGAGCTAGATGATCTGGTACAGCCTTCATCCTGCTCTTTCCATAGTTTTTGTTTTCACGTTTATGACTCTCTTCCTCCATCGCATATGCATCATGTGTAATTAAGTGCTGTGGTACCTGCTCACACCATCGATGGTGCTAGACACCAAGAGCAGAGAGCCATCTCCTGAACTCAGGCCCGCAGGGGCCATTCACAGCCAGAGCCTAGAAGTAGCCCCCTACAAACAAGTTGTAAAAATGTAGAAATAGTGCAGAAATTCAGTCTAGAAAACCCTCTACATTCACTAAGAGGAGACTCACTGTAATGCTAGCAATGCACACCATGAGCTTGTCTCAGCAGTGCCTCCTGTCAGACGATGGTACTTGGGACCCATCTAGGCTCACAAGCTGCTCTGCCCTGTTTCCCTGGTAGGCTGAATGAAAATCAGAATTGCTCCTCTCTCCCACCAAAATTAATTGCTATTCTAAGTAGCAATTCTGTAAGTCAGTAAAAAGACATCAGAGCTGATAAAGCTCTGTTCACTGATAAAGCCAGCAAGCAGGAGAGCAGGAAGACAGCAGGTTTGCTTTCACAAAGCAACCAAAGGCCACTGAAACTGCAGGGGCTGCAGCAAGAAAGCCACGAGCCTCCCTCTTTGCAGCACTGGTACCAGGATTGTAAACGGGCAAAATGTTCATCTGAAGGTAGCAATTCCCGAAGGATGTTCTCCTTCAGTGTTATTTTATGTATATGCCCTGTTACTAACATGCTCGTAGCAGAGAGGATGGGGAAGTTCTCAGTGTTTTGTTCCTGAATTTTCATGGTAAGTGCAATTCTTACTATGCAGGACTAACTTATAGGAGCATGATGAAGAGGGCTCTGTGATTCTTGTTGCTACATGTCCGCATGAAGTGCTGCCTTATTTCCTCAAGGATGACCCCCTGGGTTTCCAAAGAAAAGGTCTCCCTCTCCTTGGGGGTGGTAATTATTCTGCTAAGACAAACCCTGGTCAGGAATAAAAACAAATAACGAGATGTTCCGAGAATTCAGATCTTGCCTGTCATGTGGATCCAGACACTAGAATTTTCTTGACGATTTAGTATCTCCTGCACCTTGCCAAGTTCAGAAACACCTTTGGAAAGCACAGGTTACCCCAAAATGTATAAATAATAGCAAATGAAAAATTGCAAATGGCCTTATGAGGCTTAGAAAATGGCAACTAATGCTCAAAATTCCTGCCAACTGTTTCCATATCAGATCCCCGCGTCAGAGCAGAGTCTCAACCTCTGCCTCTCACAAGTGCCCACTTCTTCAAAGGTCTGAAGACAGATTATGAGAGGGTATTACAGAGGAAACCACTTAATAGCTGTTCAAAAATCACGTTTTTGTAACATACTAACAGAATATCCAAGATTAAATAACACCAAGTCCATGATAATCCATATTCACTGATACAGATCTGCTTTATATTTCTAAAAAGCTACGCTCTAAATCCACACATATAAAATTGTGCTTCCTTGCTGTTCTATTTGATTTTGCTCAAATTATAACATTCCTATGCACAGACACATACTCATAGTATACTTTTTTTTTTTTTTTTTTAAATTCCAAAGGCACAAGAGAGCTTTAGAAACAAGAAGCATATTCTGTATCAAGTCTTTCTGCTAACCTCCCTTAATACAAAGAGCATCTTCAGGCTCTTTTCTGTTAATAAAGCCTACTATTATGTAAGGTACGTCAAGCTGAAAGTAGATAAATCATTTCACTGCTTTTTCTTAAACGTTATATCTGGATGTCCAAAACCTAAACTAGCTAATAACACTCTTGGCAGATAAATTTTTGTGCCGTTATGATAAAAAATCAAATTGATCTAGGATTAAAGTACTGGGCTACATTTCTTTTCAAGCCTTAATTATGACTTTATTGATTTTTTTATAGTGATACAGAACCATAAAATAAAAAGGTTTTGCAAGCTACACTCACCAGGTATTTGTAGTACTAATATGAAATTTATCTATGATGTGTGCTCCATTATGCTAAGTGGAAATTAATATATAAGATCTTTAGGATGTGAAACTTTTAAAATGAAGATAGGTAAAAGATAGGAAGGTGGGGAGATAAAGGAATATTATCCCAGTTTTATGAGCAAAAGAAAAAGAAAAACAAGATGTTTTGACCAAGGTTACCAATGCTTTCTGTATCTCACTGGATTTAAATCAAATCTTCTTACTTTCAAAGCCATCCACAGCCTATTGTTACTCTAGTAATCATATCTCACATTAGACTGGATACCCAGCCCAAGCTGCCCATGGACACTGATTATGGTTTCAAATACCTGCATCTTTCACAGCCTCTCCTGTGCTGCTTTCCCTACTGCTCCAGAGCTCCTGGTGGCTCTCCACTTTTTCCATTTCCAGAACATCACTTTGGCTCTCTCCTCCTGCGTTTTCTGTACTGAATCATCTAGGGAGCTAGAGAAGAGCATCACAATCTGGCTGTTCTTCTGCATCCATTCAGAGACTTCCTTTAGGGTAAGAGGCATCGTTTTGTTTCATGTCAGATCAAAGAACAAGGCATGGTATCAAGCTGAGTGCCTACAACCACTAAACTTCTCTCACAGGGCAGCAAATCAAAGTTTGGAAAGTTTACACATGCAGACAAAAGCTACTTCCCATCTTCACTGTATGCTCATCAAGCAAGGATATGTATGCACTGTGCAAGTTCTCTCCAAACATTGCCTGATAGCTCAATCTGGGCATCCACAAAAGATTCCCAAAGCATTTCAGACTACTAGAAGTTACTGCAACACCAGATGGCTTTGTTTTAGATGGCAATTTATACTCTAGAGTATGAGTTTATCAAAGCACCAGCTTCCTGGAAATGTGCAGGTATACATTTATATTCAGGTCAACGCTCAGTCAGCACTAGGTTCATAAAAGAGAGGCGATCCTTTCTCACTCCCCAGATCAGAAGTAGCTCATAAATTCCTCTGTAGGATTCCCATCTGGATCCTCAAACTTTGTGTTTCAGAAGAGTTGCGCAACTACTTCTATGAAGGGTAGGAAGAGGTTTTCAGAGTAACTAAGCACGTACAAAGGGGGTTGAAGATCTGGATGAGGTTCATATATAAACTTCTCAAATTTGAACTCAGCCCAACCTAGTCAAAACCTGGAAAGATTTCCTGCTCTGGCAGAGCAAGAAGTTAAGTTAGATCCCTCCAGCTGCAGGAAGAGAGGAGTGGGAAGCAGGCACAAGTTGACTGGAGCTTATCTTAGAGCTCACAGCAAGTACACAGGTGAATGAGCTCATTTCCTAAATAATTTCATTTATACCTCCCACTTCAGCTTTTGCAAGAAGAATTCTGCCTTCATTTCTGATAACTCCCAGATTGGCAGTGAGGAAAAATAAGAGTTGTCATAAATCTACCAATTCTCATCAACACTGGCACTCCTGTGAGAGCCTTAGATTTGGAGATACTCCTGCCATTGGGGAAAGAAGCTTTCATGAAAGGTTAAAGTACTTGCTTATTGTATATACATTTTTCCCCGTGCAATGTAAAGATGCATTCTGACCCCAGCATCTTTCCAAGCTACACACTTGGAAGGAAGAGACAGCTGCTGTTCATCATGAGCTTTGCATCATCAGTGGGACAGAAAATCCTTCCCTATTCCAGGGAGGGCACAGCTTCCAGGACCCACCAATAGTGACCGATTTGGGACAGACCTGAGCACCTCAGCCCCATCTCCCTCAAAAGAGGGGAAATTAGTAGGAAAGGGATGAGTGGAAGGAAAGATGCAGAGGAGACTGTTGAGGGCTGTCAGCTGAGCCCTGCGGAGGGCAGATGATGTTGGAACCGTCACTCAATGCATACTCACATGTGTCTTGTCACTGTCGTGTCCCCCAGGGCTGAACAGCGTTTTGCTAATCCAGCCAGGAAACAGAGCCCCTCTGCATCACATTTCTCAGCTGTATGCACTCACATAGCAATTTAAGACTACAATTAGACTAGAGGAAACATCTGAGCTCTCTTACTTCTGCCAGTGTAGACTGCATAGCACGAGGTTATGATTTTTATTTTTCTGCCCATGACTAGCACAGAACCCCCTCTAAGGTGCCAGCTGCAACATGCTGCTGCTCTGAGCAGGCCTTACATGCTCTCCTCTCATTAAAACACACAAGTTGCACTGCCAACATTCATCTGCTGCATCTATCTATTCACAGTGCAAGCACTGTCATATGCAGGAGTGCATGCCCCGGCTATTTTATTTGCATTTTAGAGAGGTTTCATCTCCGAGCACAGGAAATACAAGAAGAAACATATCATGCAAATGGAGCTTATAAAAGAAAAAAGGAGTTTCAACTAATCTCAAAGTTCATAAAAACGGGGCCTTTGGACACATAAATAATTTCTGTGCTATGGTTTGGTCAATATTTCTTGCTTCTTCAGCTGCAGCAGGGAAATAACAACTCCATCTTGCAAAACATGGACTGCAGGGCAGAAAGGAATGCACAAATATGGACAGCTTTTATCCAGGAAACAGCACTTCACCCCTTCCCCTCTACCTCATGGGAAGAGCATTTCCAAACTTTTGTAACTGCATAGTTTTTGTTCATATGTGGACCAGACTCCTCAGCTACGCTCAAAGTGTAGCTAAAGACTTCCCTTCTGCCTAAATAAGAGGCATTCCTGCAAGTGCCAGATCATAACCCTTGAACCAAATGTTGGCAATTTCCTTCCCTTAAAACAAATACTATCTACAGAAATATATAAAAAAGTTTCATTTACTCAAAAAACTGTCAAATATAGTTTTTATTTTGAAATCTTTCAATCAGCTTCCAAGGTAGTATAATACTTTCTTGCCTGTAATCTTTTATCTTTGCATTCACAGCAGTGCTGCGTTTGTTCGCAGACAGACCGTGTCTCCAGTTTTCAGTCCCCAAAGCCATGCAGGACTTGAAGCAAAAAGCCTTTTTCTGTAAAAATTGGTCACTTGGTAAAGCTGCCCAAAGCTTTTATTTCCAAAGTGGTTAAGTTCTGACAGTCGATATTTTCCACAAAAGTAATGCTAAAAGTCAAATCAGATTAAAAATAGCTCTCTATCCTGTTCCTCATAAGATATTTTTACCTGGATCATTTCAGCAACACAACCTAGCTCCTAAAGACCATATTGGCACAACTAAGAGCAGGAAGAAGTGACAGTAAAGGAAGCAGCAAAAAATTCTCAGCTGTCTCCATCATCACAGCCAAAATCTTATGAACCTCTACTTTCGAAGAACCTTTATTTTTGAGTTTTCCCTTTGATTTTCAGAGAGAAATTATTTTCAGCAGTTTGATCTTCCCAGGAAGAATGGGGCTGAAAAATATAATAAAAGTATTAGACCTCCTTAAGTATCCTCCACGCACGTTTTTGTTGGGCAGAAAGATGGCTGTGAATAGAACATATTTCTGTTTGCAACCATTAAAATCATAAAAATATATTTAATATTAAAGACCACTTCTAACTATTTCTTTAAGCTGCCTGCCAATTTCATTTGCATGCGCTTCCTAAAGAGAAGGAAGAGCATCTACTTTCCCAGGTTTCAAAAATCTCACTACACAGTAATTTCACTGCAAAACGATTCATGTCAGCAAACAGAAAATGTGAAGATATCATGCCTGTATATAAGCACTAAAATCATCCATTTCAAGACTGTAATTGAGTTGTATAATCAATTTCTGCTGAAAGTGTATGACATGAGACATCTGACTTCTCATGGCTATTTATAAAGAGGCATAGCTTTGAAGAAAGAGCCAGTAGGTACAGAGAGATCCACCAATGCACAAAGCCCAATCTCCTTAATTTCATTCTTTACATAGAAGCAGCAGCTCAAGATTTCATTTAACATAAATCTAAAACCTCTTAAAACAAATGTAATGACATTGGCACCAGATGGAAACAAGAGACCGGTGAATAACCCTGTGGCATCCAAAGCGTGTGCTGAGACATGACCATCTTTGGGTACCTCGTTGAAAAGAAGTGCTTTGACTCTGAGTTTTTGCGTAAACCAACAAGGACACACCACCAGAGCACCTCATGTTACTCTCCACAGCAGAAACCTGAAGGTAAGAGAGGAATTGGTCAGTCACTCTACAGCTATTTTAACTCACAGTGCAGGAAAAACTCCACGTTGACATGCCCCTTGCAACAGGATTTATAAAAATCAAGCTGCTAGTTTTTTTCATACAAGTTTTGAGAATGGAGACTGCTCGTTTCTCTGTTCTTGCTCTGTGCTTCAGTGCTCTGTTCTTTCCCCAGGCTCTGAGGCAGGTCTATAATGAAGGATATAAGTCACTGATTTTCCATGGATGTGGTAATTTCTTATTTCAAATGCTGCTAAATTATCAGTTACAGTGACACATTCAGTGAAATAGGCCTTAACACTTCCTCACCCCCTCCACAAGTACTTCATAAAGCTGCAAATTTCAGCTACTGCATATTGCATGGGAAGGGGAAAACAAGTCTCTGGTTTACAGGTGACTATTCAGTAGTTTTGATAGCATCCCAGACATTAGAAAGGGAAGAGAACAAGTGTGAGGTGCCTCCTCAAAGGAAGAGCTAAAAAGTTCTCACTGGATCAAGGACAGTACTCACTGAAGGATTTCATGCAATGAACATGCTGAGCTAGCTGGAGAATATGCTGCATGGGAGCTACCACGTAAGCCACATGCAACTCCTTAGTATGTGGGATCTCTCACTATTTGCCAAACCTGCCTGGGGATTTTCACATCGAAGAGATTTCTGACAGAAGGAGGCTCCTGCAGAAGGGTTTGCACAGGAACGAGCAGATGTCCCTGGAGCTTTGACAGGCAGCAGGCAGATTCCTCAAGAGCTCCAGCTGCCCAGAAGTCCTCCTGCAGACACAGCTGGCCCTGGCAGCCCACCCACCAAGGAAACCCCAGGGCCTGAAGCAACCAAATGCCTCTGACACCATTTGTTTCTGGAAGCAGCGAAGAGTTTTGAGAACTGAGATAGATCTTTGTCTTGTTTTGATCTTTTTGCAGGTAGGAGGGGGGAGGAGTGGGGAAGTCCACTTTCTTATTGAGCACTGGAAGTGATCACAGAGCTTCTTGAGGTATTTGAACCCTCATTCCCACAGCGATCTCAAGGGTTATTCATAGGCTCAGGCAATCCACATGGGCATTCACAGACAGCCCCATGTGTCTGCAGCACTAGGAAAACTAAAGGCAACGGCTTTAGAGCAGAAATCCACTGCTCCAGCATTTTGTCCTGAGTGACAAGGGAAAGCAGCTCATCTACCTGAAAATTTTCTCTCCTTTGAGCAAAATATTGCTTAGGAGAGGAATGCATATTTAAGAGCTGGAATTGAACCAGCCAAATTTTAAATAGAGATAAGCAGTTAGTTGTCCCAACTCCTCTGTAACCAGGGCAGAGACAGAGGCTTCTAAGGTTCAGTAAATGTGCCTGGTTTTGGGCAGCTGTCACAACATGAAATAAATTACACACTAAAAATATCCATTTTGTTCCATCAGCAATTAAGGCTATCTAGACAGCAACTCAGATCAGCTGCTTGCAGAGCAGATGTCTACTAGTTCAAGGTGGACTCCCGCTTGGAGGGCTGTTTTCTTGTGAAACTTGGAAATTCTTGGTTTTTGCACAGAGGGTAGATGAACTTTTGCTTGGTTCCCAATTCTTTACTGCTGCTAGAAGAATCCTATGATTCTAGTCCTCTAATGTGACAAAATTGGTGCACACTCCAGAACACACACACACAAGTTGCTCCCTATGGCATACATAAACACAATAAACACCAGTGGCAACCAAAATTCGTTCACACACCGCTAGACCAAGGAGGGACACAAGATCCTCACCTGCTCAAATGCATCATACGGCCTAAAAGAGTAGTGCTGAGAATAGCACTTTCAAGGCCAAAAGCATCTATCTCCTGCTGGCTGAAGGATATGGGACTAGTGTGGCTCCCAAAGCCCTTTCTTTTGCAGCAGAGCTCCCTGCAGATCTTGGGTATCTTATCCAAGCCCAGCTCTTCAGAGACTCACAGGCCTCAGAAGCACGTTCCTTAGAGAAGGAGCATACTCTCAATGGAGCTCCATGTATCACAAGCCCAGGACCATGACACCATGTGCTCCAGGAATAGCTTCCTCTCCCATCAGTCCAAGCATAATCCTCACACATCTCTGGTAAAACCTGCCTTGCTTCCCATGACTCATCCAGGTCATCAGGTATCAAGAAACAGATGGATATAAAAACCTCTAGCATATCCAACTGTGAGGCAGTCAGCCTTTGACTTCCTAGCTCACCTACCAACACCAACTAATTAGAACCAATGCAGCAACTGCTTTTAAATTTATCTAAATTTTCCTTTACATCAAATTTTCAGTGCAGAATATTAAAGCTGAAAAATTTCCCCAGCAATAGCCTCATTGAAAGAAGCAGTATGCTTAAAACACTATTGATTTAACCTCAGAGGGAGCTATACATCAAAGAGAGCTGACACTCCCAACTCACTGCCAAATTGAAAAGAAACCCAGCAAGCCACATAATGATAGAAGGACAAGGGCAATAAACTCCAAGGGAGTTTCTTATCCTCTAACAGACTTAAAGTCTTTATAAGACACCTGTCTGGAAAAGACAGCAAACCCCTGAAGGGTTTCCACTCATTAATCCAATAAATATAAATACTTAAATTGAAGACTTGTGCTTCTACTTGCCTGATTTTCATCATTGCCCAAAGACAAACTGCATATGGGATATCGAGAGAAGTCTTGATGCTTACTATCAGTTGGCTGCAAAAACTAGAAAGTGCACACTGGAACACAGTGAATGTTATTCAACATTGTTCTATATTGTCTGAAAGTCACTTAAAACCATGAGAAGAATGCGCCTGGGAAACACTCACACATGGCACCCTTGTCTCATCTTCTCTGAGCAATGGCTGCTCTTGCAGCATCTTCTCACAAATGATCAGTCTCATGTAGTTTGAGCAGAGATAATAAATCCATTCCTAAATACCCTAAGCACCCTGCTCCCAGCAAGATGCAGGTGTAGAGATTTCACCAAAGCGTTCACTTTTGCATAACTTTTTTAAAAAAAAAAGATCATTAAAAAGAAATTTCACCTTGAATTGGTTTTTACTATACCCACTAAACAGTCACTGAACAGATGGCAAGCACACAACAGCAGTGACAACATTACCAGCAGCAGAAATTTAACAGCAAACTTCAGTGCTCGTATTATATAGCCCTGTTCGGCAACACATACAGTCAATTCCTTAAGCAATATATTAAGCATACAGACTCACAGCTTTTCCCACAATTTGTCTGCGACAATCCTTTGTAGTTCAAAATAAGTAAATAAATCAAAGTTACTATCGGATCTTCGGATGTGCTTTCTAATTGCTATAAATAAATCATGAGTGATTGGCTCAGAGCATTTTTCCATAGCAACTCCTGCGTCACACGGACTTCCACTCTTGAAACAGAGCTATGTTGTTTGAAAGAGAGGCAAAGATTCACACTTTAAAGGCACTTGGTGCCTTGGTTTAGTTTTGCAGTTTCTGCTGGGTAGGAACATATAAGCAATGAAAAAAGAGAACTTCTGGAGCAATTCTAAGTTATTTCATTAGGTACCAACACCTATGCAGTGTGCAGCACCAGACCAGAAGCTGCATGGTGGATTTCTCATGCAAAGTGTAAAGCTATTTGTTTATTTGTGCACAGATCCTGCATGACTCTCCCTCAAATATGTAACACCAGAAAAATCCTGTTGCATTTGTGTTTCATGTTTTATTCTTAAAAACCTATCTCCTAAAGTTGCAACCAGGGAAGGAAAACTTTGAGGTGCATCATCTTCCCTGAAACAAAACTGACTTCCATGCATGTGAAACAAAACAAAGCAGAAAGGACAACATGCAATGTAGCAACATGTGCCAAACACCAACTGCACACACCCCACAGGGCAGTTGTACAAGACTTAGTTACTCATTTGTGGCAAAAATGGGAATTCATATTCTCATTTTCATATTCATGTTGCCTGAATATGAGAATTCTTAAATTCATCTTCCCAGGAAGGAGCACATAGAAACACAGAGAATTTACAGACCTAGCATCAAGTCTCCATTTATAAGTTAACATTTGTGCACCAGTTGAGAAGTGTGGCTCATTGGAAAATCCATGCCCATTAACCTTCCAATATTAACTAAAAGAAACCAAAAGATCCATCAGCAGTTTTAGTCTTTTAAAAGCCTCTCAAGGAACCTCATTTCTAATATCTAACAGGCTTTGTACCTCAGCCAAAGCAATTTAGATGCAATTCCTTGAGAGGAAAATGCAACCACCGTTCACTACAAGACTTTAAGAGAGTATTCTGCTTCAGGAGGAATCCTTCAAAAACCACTATTCTCATGAGCTGAAATCCCAGCAAGAGTATACGAGTACAGCTGATCCCAGACATTCTTCCATCTTTCTGAACCAGGCTTTCCCATATTTTAAAGATGGCTCTAAACAAAACCAAATTCAGCCTAAGCCTACATAGATTCCAGCACAGTTCTCCAAGAGCATCTCTGACAGCTTACTTAATTAAGCTTATTTTAGGCACAGGTAAGCCTATTTGACAATTATCAGGAGTGTCTCAAACAAAAATTCCAAGTTTTCCTATTTGTTCAGAAGAGATCTCTGTGAAGAATCCCTCTGAGCAGAGGTTTTGGCATCAGCACATACTCCGCACGTTCTAAGCGGTGTATATTTAAGCCATCCACACCTACATTATAAAGTTTTATTTCTGTTTATTTATCAGTATGAATGCTAGCAGTTGATACTACACAGGAGACAACACATTTGTTAAAATGCCTGTTGTGAAGCAAAGTCTTCAGTGACTTGCAAACAAGTGCCGTTATTTCCAATTCATAGATAGCCTAGGTAGAAATTGGAGTTTAGCCAAGCTGCATAAAAATTCCCCAATTTTTTGTCTAGAAAGAAGTTGAGTTTTCATTTTCATGAAAAAGTTATGAAGTGTCTTTGTCCTCCCTCTGCCCCAAGAAAACTTTGAGTTTTTATTATATATTTCAGTCAAAACGTTGAGGCTTTCCTTTTAAAACTTTCCATTTGTTCAGGAAAAGAATGGGAACTTCTTCTGTGTTAAGTGTTTCATGTTGGAAAAATGAAGATAAACATGCACAGACCTCTCAAAAATTACGCTGAGCATGTTTCTTGGTGTTACCAGTTTAAAAAATAAAAAAAAATCCATCTGATGGAAGTTTTTTTTTTTCAGAATATTCTTTAAAAAGCTACTTGATTTTAAAGAGAACTAAAGTGCTAGAATCTTTCAACTACTCAGTCCAAAATAAGCCCAAATAACCATGTATTTCTGAAAATGAGTAAATGTGAGGTCTTACATGGATTATATAAAGCCTCTTAATAATTACAAATGATTGTAAACAGCAACAAAACTATCCAACTAACAACAATCTGGCTCGAGTTAATTATCACAGCTATCCTGCTAAGTTACCTTACTGTCCCAGAGCTTCTAGACACAAGGCCAAATGAGAACGGCTTGTACTTCATCATGCCAGTAAATCAAAATCACTTTAATTATTCTCCAGTGGGACTCCAAAGACTTCAAGTCAGCATGGCATGAGCCATATGTTTCTTTCCGTTCGGGCAACGCTGCTAATTAGCAAAGTTGAGGAAGTCCTATTTTAAGTAATAAAGTACAGATCTCAGCATATGTTTACCTGAGATGAAGAAAGTAATTCTAATTACAGTAAGTACATTTACTGCTATATTAACAAGGAGGTATCTAGGTTAAAGGATGAAATGACTTGGATACACCCTCAGCTACTCAAGTCAATGTTGCTCCACCAAGCAGGTACACACACACTTGGCCAACTTGAGGTTGTAGCCCACTACATTGCTCACCAGAAGTGCTTGTGACCATGTCCACACCTCAGGGCCTGATACACAGGAAACCCCAAAGAAAGAATTAGCTAAAGGAAGAACATCTTTCAAGACTTGTGGTTTTTGAGCCAGAGCTTCCCTTTATCTGAACAGGAAAAGGAATGTTTTATAGATCAGAAGATTCTTGTCTGGAGTTGTGCTGAAAGGGTCATTCCCCACAGCCAACTTCTGTGGAGTGACACCACAGCATGCCTTCACGCAACTGTGCAATGCAAAGAGAAACAGGAAAAAAAAAAAACCAGGCCTATCAGTAGCTGGCTAAGAGTAGCACTCTGGTCTAGCTTACTTTCTTGATGTGCAACTCATGCCTCTTGCCTTGACCAGCACAGACTCTGAAATCCAGCTCCCTGTTTCTACTCAAGAACGAAACTAGAATAAATGAAGGCAGGGGGATCCAAAATCCACTTTGCTGATGTCACTGCTGCTTTCTTCCGAAACACTAAGAAAAAAGGGAGCAAAATGTTTCAAAGAGAAATTTGAAAGGACAGAGCTAACTCACATGGTCAAATGGAGACTTTGTGCAATTATAGAAGGCTCTATACATGTTAAAGGAGGACTCCAACCCGCCTTCTGATGCAAGCTCAATATTTCACAGAATCGGTATTTTTGCATGAAAAGCCTTTCCAGACAGTAAATTCAGGGGAGAATATTCTAATAGCTGTTGTCTGGTTTCCCCTGCCATGCTTTCTCAACGATATATTCTGTAATCAGCTGAGAAATGAGCAAGGCCATTTCTGGAAATCCAAAGCATTTTCTCTCCCACACCATCTGTCTCTAGAGCTCCTTGATTACCATCGAGAGACTTTCCAAGGAAAAGCTTTTCTTGGGGTGTTCCCATTTTATTCATTCTTTGTTATTGAAAGCTTACCTGAAACAGTCCCATTAACACTAGGTCAGCAACTTGGATTCATCTTCTAGCATGTGTTGCAAACTGTACTAAGAAAAATGATACACGGGCTCATTTTTAATCCCCTTTTCAGAGCCATGAACCAGTGTCATAAACCATGAACCAATTCCTTCTATGAAAAGCTTCTCCTATTAACTTCACAGATCCTTGTTAAATTTGGACTTACGCTGCCTCCAACACCTCCCTCTGAAGAACTGCTCACCTGCTATCTTTCTTAGGAATTTTCTAACCACAGGTCAGGTCCCACATTTTCCCAGGAGTTAACTGCAAATGCTTTTACATTTTCGGTTTAGTGACAGGGGAGGGAAAGTGTTTTGAGTGTAAAAATAGAAAATCCTTCTGTTGTTTCAAGACACTAATTATACATTAAAAAGTAATTTGTAAGAGGAAGTTTATATGTACAATCAGAATTTAGATGGTCTAAATTATATGGTTATAAGCATTACGTTATTTTATTAATAACTTATATTAAGAATACATTGGAATTATATATCATTACATAGTACATATTTAATATAATTTTTTTTTTACTCAGATTTTGAAAGGTCTTTTAAAGTTACCAGTTTAAAAACAGAATTTTTCAGTATTTAACACTGAAAAAAAATCTGATTATTCAGAAGGCACTATGGGTCAAGAAAAATTCTTTCCTCACTCAACAATGCATTTGGATTTTCAGGTCTCACAAATTTACTTTGATTCTGTTCTTTTGGAAGAACATGTACCAATTCTGTGCTAAAAGCAATAATAAACAATAAACTATGCTTTTCACAGATGTTAATTTTTCCAGCCAAATTATTTTAGATGTAGCACAACTTTACCCTGAAACTAGAGTCAGAAATTCACTCGAGAAAAGAATGAAGCCAAGGCAAATCTGCCACAGCTACTGCTGCCCAGTATGATACAGATATGAGCAGATTTCTAAATACTCCCATGCTTAAAGTTGCAGATTAAATCTAGGAAGAGCTATGGTCTTCATTCAGAAAATATCCAGAATCACAAACATCTTATATATACACTAGAGAGATACAGCCAGCTTTTTCCTCAGATGCAGGCAGTAAGAGAAGAAAAACGGACACAAGTTGCAACAGAGAATTTCCAATGCAGAGATTAGGGAAAAATATACACACACACACACACATATATCCCAGTGGTGGCAACCAAACCCTGGAATGAGTTTGCCAAAGTTTTACTCTCCATCCTTGGAGATATTCAGTTCAACTGGACAAGGGTTTAAGGAACACATATTGCTTGGGTCTTGTTAATGGAAGTTAGATCAGATGATTTCCAGAGGTCCTTTCCTACTAAGTCATCATATAACTTATTTCACGAAGCACCTGAAAATGTCACAGGGTTAGAATTTTGCATGATGATCTTTTGTGATCCATCATCCCAAAATAATGCTTGACTCAACAACTCAGTGAAAGTAGTTTATATATGATACAACATTCAGTGAGACCATATACTCCTTCAGGTGCCTTTGGAGATGGCATTATTATAAGCTAATTGACCAAAAATAAAATCGAAGTGCTCTTAATAAAGCCACACTAGGGTAAATATCAAAATCAGAAGGGAGATGTTAAATAAAGACTGCATAGAATACTGGAAAGAAGACCAGATGCTTCAGTGAAGCCACAAACTATAACTACCCTTTGCTCTCTATACTGTTCAGCACATTATTTAGGTCAGCATGCTAAAAGGGCCTTATCTTCAGCATAGCATAAGACGATTTCCTATCTATACACACTTAAAATATGATGTGATGTGAATATTTAATCATGTTCTCCATGTCTTGCAGTGCATTTCAAATAAGCAAAAGAATAATTCCCAGGTAGCTCATTTGTGTATTTCAAAGCTCTCTGGTAAGTATTTTCTCAACCAACATTTTTACCTGCATTTAAAAGGGGAGGAACCTATTTAGATAATATTGCCTTACACCTTACACTACTTTTAAAAACTAGTAACTGAAAGCTTTTAAATTTTATGAATTTTTACAAAAAGTTTTTTTTCTAATTTTTAAGCTTTTTTAATATGAGTGGTTGCACACCATGTTTAATAACCCTCCCAGTCCTTTTGTGCCTGGTTCTTTCATAATTTACATGCATAGTTTCTTTATTATTATTATTATATCAGGCACAGTCATCCTATTGCTCCTAAACATTTATTTCCAGAAAGAACAAGTTCTGCTGAGCTACTATTAGTTGCAATGTTATCTTCCCGCCAACCTTCCTGCCTCCATCCTGACCCTGCAGTAACAGCACCCAATTATCTATGCCCATCAATTCTCACACCCTTCAGAAATGGTGTTTTTTAAATTCAGAACCTGAGCTCCTTCCTTCACCTCTACAGCTTAATATACAAGGTCAAACCTAACGATGATGCGATTTCTGTTCCCAAAAATCTATGGTCTTTGCTACTTTTTCCCCAGAACTTGACATTTCTAGGATTGCCTCACATCAGTTGCTTCTTTTGCAACTTCCAGTAAAATTCTCATAGCCTCAGTTTACCAAAAGCCTCTGTTTTCCAGCCAAATATAAACAATCAAGATACTTACTGGTTCTCTCAATTTCTCCACAGGTTTCTGCCTGCTTCAAGCCAGGAACATACTGAGTACATTGCTTAAAAAAGACCTGTATCAGGTAAGTGAAATTTCCTTTCCTGGCAGTGTATTACAATTAACACTAGTTAGTTTTATAGTCTCACTCAGGTCAAACTAAAGAACACCAAAAAATGCTGCTCTTCCAAACTCAGCAGCCTTAACTGCAGAGTGCCACAGGTGGAACCCATCGTTACTGTAATCAGCTCCCCACATAAGTTTAAGGTTAAGAAAAGTAGAAGTGAAGTAACTTGAGCTGCAGATACTTATGTTCTGTCACATTTCCTATAACATATGGAGCCAAGCAATGTGTTTTCCTCAATTTTCCCCCAATATGTTCTCTCACACACACAAAAGACTGCAAGAAAAATAATCACCAGTTGTCAGGCAGCCAGCTCTCCAGATAATGAACTTCTTTCAGACTCCGAACTACCACAGTTGTTGCTGAAAGGTCAGCATTTAAACATTTACAACAACATTATTTAAAGGTTCTCCCTTGCACTTTGAGCAGTAATTAATTATGATAACCTTGTTGATTAGTTGCCACCCTCAGAGACCACCTGATTTACTGCTTCGTCAGCAGAGCTTTATTCTCAAAAGAATATTCTCCAGTTCTTTGGAAAGCCTCAGATTTATATTACAAGTAGTAACACAGCCTGGCTCAGACTGGCAGGATACCTGTCTCATTCTTAGCTCTCCTCTGATTTGAGACAGGTTGCTTCACTCTGCACTGGTTCTGTCTTCTCTATTTGTAATCAAGCCATAGACCACGTCCCCAAGAGGCATCTGTATAGCACCTAGCATAAACCTGACTTTAAGGCTCAGTACCTATAAAAGATGACAGAATGGAACACCATCTCAAATGAATTGTCATATACCACTGTTTTATAGAGTATAAAAACTTCCAAAACTTACTGTGAAAGAAAACCATGATACCTATTTCAAGCCCCATTAAAATAAAAAAATGGAATCTGCCTTCTGGTGATTTAGCATTGACAGTACATTTTAAGTGCATAAGAGTTATCAGATTTAATACATACATACAATTGCGTATAAGAAATGAACTTATGCATTAGGTTAGAGACACCAACAAGATGTGTAAACATATTTACTTTCAACAAGGAACACTATATTCCAGTTTTTAACAAATCGCAAAGCATTTAATGCAGAGAACAAACGCAAACCAAACAAAATGCCACATGTCAGTGTTTAGTCTCAAGAAATAACATTTGAACATGAAGTCCAACACCTTACAGCAATGAAAGGGAACAGGTACATTTCTCTATAGAACTCGAAAAAGTTGAAAAGCTTTAGTATTTCTGGCGGTTTTATTCACTCTGCAATACATCTACATCAATCACCACCCACACATGCTTTGAAGTCTTAAAGTAGATAGTAAGTCTAGCAGAACTTCATAGTGGGAGGTGCTGATTTTTTCTAGCAAACCTTAAAAGTAGGATTGTAAAAGATAACTTTAAATATAAAAGTGGTTAAATCCCAAGGATATTCAAGCTTTAAGACTGACTAGTCATTTTCAAAGCCTTGTAAGCAAAAAAGTGGATTCAACATCTTAGGCTATTTTTAATTAAGACTTTTTTTAATTTTATTGTTTAAAATAATGGCTTATTTCAGTTCAGTTGAAAACCATAATGGATTTCATGATTGAGGAGTTGAGAATAGATGACTAGTAATTTTTTTTTTCTGCCCCATGCATATACAAATCTCCTTTTGAATTTGGACAGCGGATTTGACACAAAATGGGCTCTCATTAGACATTATCTACAAATCGAGGTAAAGACTGACTTTGAGCCTAGTCTAACATCTAAGCACCTGTGCAATAAAGCAGAAGTTCACCCAACCCTTTGTATATTAACACAGGCTTTTCTTTTTTTGACCCAAAACAACTTTCAGAAAAATATCCCATCCTAATGCTTCAAATTCAAATGATAGAGAATGCACCATATACACTCATTGGTCTTGCATGTTACCTCTTGGTAGAAAGTAGCCATATAGGAAGTTAATTCTGCAAATTCTCACAAAGCTTGAGGAAACAAAAACAAAACTGAAAAGTACCACAAAGATCTCTCTTAATTGATCTGAGTTACCTCCCAATAATTCTGTTGACAAACTGCTTAAACTGGAGGCTCTACAGAACATAAACTACCTGCAACAAGTAATAATAATAATGATAATAATAAAAAACAAGAATTCCTTAATCCTTACACATCAAG
>VZSG01000034.1:1881945-2009542 GCA_013398315.1 Nothoprocta pentlandii
A
Organism: Nothoprocta pentlandii; assembly: GCA_013398315.1. Taxonomy (NCBI): domain Eukaryota; kingdom Metazoa; phylum Chordata; class Aves; order Tinamiformes; family Tinamidae; genus Nothoprocta; species Nothoprocta pentlandii. The sequence continues at coordinate 1,881,947 of VZSG01000034.1, forward strand.
TTGACCAGTTATAAAGTCTTTGACTAACTGATCAGAAACTTGAAGCAATTGTTTCCCACTCAACCACTTTTTTTTTTTTTTTTTTTTTTTTTTTTTTTTTTTTTTTTTTTGAATGGAATCCATCTAATTCAGATTAGATTTTTACCAGTTTAGGTACCATAGAAAATGGTAGAGTATACCCCCTATGGACTTTCAGCATAAATGCCATTTTCCCTTTCTAATCTCCACCACAGTGCTCTGAAAGCGTAGACACACAGTACTGTCATGCTTCATGCTTGTCTGCAGGGAAGAGGAAAAACATTTCAAGCTTGACAAGTGGTTTCCTCCTCCTCCTTCAGCATTTCCAGACTATACTCTTTTGATCTACCTCAATGATTCCTAATAGAAATAAGTAACACTTCTAGTCATAGGTCACTTGTTGATCCTAACTATGTCATTAGGAGGAAGAGCAAGCAACATATGCAGCTCCTCATCTCTAGGGTTAGGAGGTGGAGGAATGACTCCAGGTGCCCCAAAAAGCTTTTAGCACCCTGCAATGGGCTCCACTTCCAGCACTGAGCTGGTCAGAACACTAGATTCAGGACAAAGAAAAAATCATAAAACAAAACACACACACAAACATACTGGAGCATATATCACACTGTAAAGATGCTCACAGAACAGAGGCAAAATACTACAGATAACAGATTCAGTGGAGTCTTGACTGGATGGGCACAAAGGAAGGAGTGAAAGGGAGAGGTGGGGAAGATAAAGAGCACCCAGAACATGATTTTCTAGTTTTAATGCCTAAAGCTAATAGAATATTTCAGAAGAGAAGAGTTTTTATAGCAGTCATCCTGCTGAAGACTGCACGACACCCTAAAACCCTACTAGGTATTAAATCTGGGAAGTTTATCTGCTACAGAATAGAAGGACAAAGACAAGGTCAGTCACTGTATGCAAGGAAAAGAACAAGGCTCCGAAATCCACAAACAAACAGGGTCAGAACATAATCCCCTTGGCAAAGTTTTTCATTATTTGAGCATCAAAGGAAAGTCAGAAGCTATATTATTGACTAACCAAGTTGACATTTGGCTACTAAAGGAATTAATTCTTTCAGTTCCTGCTAGATGGAAAGACACCACATTTTCTAAGAATGGCTTGACACTCACTCATACACTCATGTGTATGAACAATTTTTCCTTATTAGGTTAAGGAAGATTTCCTAATCTGGGTAAAAAAAGAGAATGGAATACAAATAACCCACAAATAATCAAAATGCAACAAATAATCCTGTCTCATGATGGAAATCCAGAGACAGCTGTAAATTCATTATAAAGATACCACAGGTCCCTTGATACTTGGTCATTCTGGAATCTCTCTGCTGAGATGACTGAGGCCCAAAGACTAAAGACTCTAAATAACTACTTGCTCTCTGAGAACAACTCCAGCTGAGCGGCACTTCTGCAGCTTTGCCAATAAAATACTGGACAGCTGAAGTCCTCTTAATATCCAACCACAGGTAACATAATAATTACTTGCAATAAGCTATTGAAGTTATCCTCCATCCCTTTGCTTTTCTTGTTTGCAAGGTATAGAATTTCTTCCATTTTAGTCTAAACACATTTGCTAAGAGTTCCACATATAATCTTTGATTTGTGGATTGATGCACATATGCAAAATTTGATCTGCATCAGCTGCTGGCAGGTGAATTTTAGCCATTGAATTAAAAGTGCATCTGTCAAGATAGAATTTATAGTCCAAAAATGTGAAGTGTGGTAAACATTTAAGCAGCAATAACAACCTCTGAAAATTGAGTCATAAAAGTCTCATTTTATTCACTTGCACTCAGTTATTAAATGTTGGTAGCTCATACGGGGGAATTAATTCCAGCTCTAACTTTTTTGAATCCATCAGCTCTCTGCTCCATCTAGCACCTCCATATTTTTGGAATTAAAGAAAATGGAAAATCTTGTTCAATATCATTTTGACTTAGTACTTATAACTCCCTGCCATGTTCTCATTTAATAAGGAAATTAAAAAATTAATTTCCGTAGGCTGAATAGAGATGCTATCTGCCCCATGAGAAACTTCCTAACCTGCAAAGCTCACTGCCCATCCCTGAGCCCATCCTGCTTCCCCTTAATTCAACTTTTGGGCTGACCTATTCTTCTAGAAAGGGCACCATCATCCACAGACACCATGTTACCAGTCTTAGTCCATCTGCCTGTGGATTATCCATGCTATAAGAGGTGTTGGAAGCTTCCCAAGTGAGCACCCAGGGTGCTGTTTGGACCCTCCCGACCATCCTGTCCCGATGACGACTCAGGTAGCAGGGAGAAGACACCAGCCAGTCATGTCCCCACCAGTCTCCTGTAATCACAAGACTGTACTCTCCAGGCTGTCACGCTTCGCAAATTCCAGGAAAACTAAATTTGCACCCACTCTTTCCCCCGCACAAAAAAAAAAAAAAAAAATTAAAAAAAGCCTAATTCCCTGATGATTCACCAACACCTGGGAGCAAGTAGTGCCTTTTGTTCATCTCCAGCTGAAAACCTTTCCTCCCCTTAGCAACCAAGTGACAAGCCTGGAAGGCTTAAGAGAAATGAGAATGAGCGTGTAAGTGTGTGCTCGCTTCCTTGGAGTGTATGAAAGGCTAATTATAGAAATTAAATGCTAATTTCTCAAGATTAATATAGAGAAGTAAAAGCTTTTTGCATTGTTTGCACAAAGCAGCTACTTCAAAATCTTTCCTCCTCCTGCTTCTCACGTGACATTTCTAAGTCCCTGCTACCTTTCCTCTCAGTGTAGGTTATACCAGGTCAGGGTTTTAATTGGTGCTCATTAGCCAAGCTGGGTTTGCTCTTCTTGTCAGCCCCCTTTGCCACAGGTAACTGCTTCTCCAGAGCACTAGGAAGGGGAGAGCAGAGCACATTCACAGCAGTGTCTTAGATCTCTGCCACCACGACCTCCCTGTCATCCCGTGGAGAAGCCTAAAGGGGAACAAAACACATACAGCAACAAAATTCTGCAGCCTTGTTCCTTTGTCTTTCATAAAGATTCCCCCAAACACACATTACTGATGTCTGCATTTTTGTGCTTATTCATCTGATTGGTCTTCTACAATTTATTGCCATGTTTGACCGTGCTAATTTTGACCATGCTAACCAGGCACAATGCACCCCAGCCTGTAAGCAGTCCCACAGAAGCTGGTGCCACAAACACTAAGCTGGGGCCTCTAGCATCTAAGCGAGGACTCTAACATCTCCTGTCATACAGAGGTTTTCTCCAAAACTACAGAGTATCTTGCCACAACACACAGTGACATCGTTTCTGTTGGATAGGAATAATTAGGCTCCAAACATGCCAAAATCCTACTCTAAATTGTGCCAATGCAAAAATAAGAAGTGGGAAGGTAAAGTGCATGCTGTGCTGCTTCTAGAGCACCTAATTTTTCACATACCGGTCGGAAAAGGACTCTTTTAGGCTTATGGTAATAGATTTCACTTGAGAAAGGCTACACAGCTACTAACAGAACCTTTACCAGAGAATGAGTAGCAGCAGTGTCCCTACTTGATCTACACAAGTAAGAGATAGCCATAACACATAAGAAAATGGAAGAGAAGGAAAGGAAGGAATTTGGCATAGCCAGGTGCCTATGTTAAAAGTAATTTTTATTACCGGCTTGGGAAAGGTAAAGAGAGGTCCTCAGCAGATCAAGAGGCCTGTGAAAATGCTGCTGAAAGACACCAAAACCCAAGAAAAAAAGATGCAGTTATTTTCCAACATCCCCCTTTGCTGAATGTGGGAAGGGACAAAAGTCACAGCAAGAGAAAGTAAGTGTCAGACAGCTAATAAGGACAGCAACTGAGACAGAAATGCTCCATAAGGTCTTAATACAGCGAAAACTTAGTGAAGCAGCAATCGAACTAAAACGATACAGCAACAGGGTTGACTTAAGTCTTTGAAACAGCATGGGTCATTTCACATCTCTTCCTCTGCTTGTCCAATGCACAACAGAACTGTCTCATTAGTGACATCTTGTTTAGATCTATATTGGTGCTTACCAGCCAGAGTCCTGCTGCAAAACCACTGATCAAGACACTAAGGGTTATGGTGTTGAACGCTGAGTGCAAAGTAAACAGGCAATCCTTTAAAAATATTTGAAAAAGGTGAAGGTGGGAAAGAACTGAATAGGCTATTAGCAGGTTGGTGGTATTGGCACTGCTCCTTCAGGGTCAGGACATGAAAACAGAGAGAACCTTCTGTATTAATTCTATGCTTCTATATTCCTTAATGCTTAATGAGCACACTATTGCCTCCCTCCAAAATTTCATCAGTAGACATGTTTGGCATTGCAAAAAGGTAGTATCGTTTATGGTGAGAGTTGCATGCAAACACCTTTGCCTCCAACAAACGCATGGGTAAGAAGACCCTAATTGAGAAGCTGCACCCTTTGAGTGTGCATCCTACAAGTGCCTTTCTAAATCCATCATTCCCAGCTAATGCAGGATGACAGGATCGGAAGGAAACTGGCATTCCTCAGAAAGGAGCAAGAAGAGGGCTCATAAGACGACATCCTTTGAGCATCAAGTACAGGAACACTTCACTAATTTAAAACTCAGACACCTATGCTGGGTCTATTTCATCAATAACATACATTGCAATAAGGGTACAACCACCTCAATTGATGGAATGTACTGATGGAATAAGTACATAGATTCTCTAAAAGGTTCGCAGAGTAAGGAGACAGGGCAGCTCATAGGTGTTCTAGGGACATGTGTAGTTGCAGAGCCAGAAACTACTGGGGTTTCAAAGCACAGTCCCCTGAGCTATTTAAGCTGTTATTAAAGATGCATATCCATTCTTACATACTTGCACCTCAGGTGTGAGCAAAAAGCAGCCAACCCTTAGGATACAAACCCAGCACAATGGTTTAATTCAATTTCTCAATCTAAATTACATTAATCCTCAGCACCAAACTTATACGCAATGAGAAAGATCTCCTACATTTGAGTCTACCTAAGGCACCAAAATATGATTTATGAACTGCAGCTTAACTGAAGAGCAGTCTAAACCACCCCCACCCCCCCTCCGAAGGGTAAGAGTATCCGAATTCAGAATGAAGGTTGCAAGCTCTAACAACAAGTCAGCAGCAGGTGATGTGTATATGTACACACACTTAATTGTCTGCTAGTCAAGATGTTTATCCACAGACTGTAACCAGAAGAGTTTCACTGCAACCTTTGGGTCACAGAAGCCAACATGAATAACAAAAAAGGCCATCTGTAATGAGGTCTTTAACAGGAAAGCCACACACTCTTTAGGGGGGCTGAGTAGTTTCCCTACTCTTAAGAGTCTCATGGATTAAGCAGCGACATCAGTAGTGATTCCCTCACTCTAAACTTTCTGCTCAGAATTTTCTCATGTTACTCACCAGGTAAAAGCATCCGTTGACTATTGCTACAGCTGTAACACAGATAAGTTTGTCATATCCAGTATCTGAGTGGAGCCACAGCTCTATAGCTACTTTACTAAGAGATGCAAATTATTAACCATTCTAAAATACTTCAGGTGCAAAGCACCATACTGACACGTTACCCTTCCACATGAGATTGATTCAAAATCATCTCAAAGAGCCTGTGGACATTAGTACTGCCATCCAACAGAAATAGTGTTAAAATTATATTGTGCAATAAGCGTTCAGTGTACAAAAAAGACAGGGCTAAAGGACTCTCACTGTGAACAACTCTCTCCTCCAGGGTATCAGCAACAGGTATTTTCAACAGCGGAACTGTATTCTGCATTTATAAATGTATGCTGGAGCTCCTTGCTTTCCATGCTTCCAAACAAGAGGGCAGAACATGATACTGATGTTCAGCTATTTGGAGACTGCTGAAAACATGGGAGTTCTGGAAAGGCTTTTTGCCAGATTACTCCATTGCTTTGCTTTAGATCTGTAATTTAGAATTCTTTTTTGGCAGTAATTATATGGCACAACATACAGATAAGATGCGTGGCATCCATTCTACCATATGGGCTGAAAAAATAAAAAGCAGATGTCTCGAGAATATCTTCAACTGAAAATATTGTGTCTTATCTGACTAACAGAACTATAAATATTTTTAAATGATAGAATATTTAATTGCACTCCTTGAAATACTGGAATTTATCTAATTGTCAATTTATTTTGCATATGAGACACCTTGAAAAAAGTACTTTCCACCCTATTCTGTGATTAACAATCACATTTTAAATGTGTTTAAAAAAAAGAAAAGGCAGAGTTGTTCTGAACAATCTTCAAGTAAGAAGAGGGACAGGGGAAGTTCTAACTTATTTCAAGTTAGTTTTGAGTTAGTTTCTGAAAGACAGTGGAAAAGGCCTGTTGACCCAAGAGGTCTCTCAATATCTCCCCCTATCCCTCATTTGAGTACAATTGCTCACCCAAATGTCTAAGCCAAGACTAGTTTTCCCTGGAAGCCAGCTGCAGAATATTTGAGCTTCCATATTTTAAACACATATCATCCATATACTAATTTAGCAGACAAAGATCATCAGGAAGGATATTAAACATTCTAGAAACTAAAAATCACTTCTACATGGGGGTGTCTCACAGAAAGTGACTTCTGCCATTGGAGAGCCCAAGGAGTCAACATCCATCACAACATCGAGGAGCTCAACTTTCACTTTACAACACTCAGCTTTTCCCATCCCAAGTGCTATTTATGCAAACAAGAGCATTAGAATATTTGCTTTTTGATCATCTGATTTGTATGTGACTGCCCACAATTATGGGCAAGACAAAGAAAGAAAAACCATGTAGGCTTCTACACATGAAAAGCAATACTTTGTTATTTCAACAGGTTGGATGAGAACATTTCAATATATATCAACATTTTCAGCACTATCTGAACACAATATCCCTGGGTCCCTATCCTGTCTGTAGAAGGAAGTTCGGGACTTACTTCAGCTGAAGATTAAGTAAAATCATCCCGGTTGTCCAGTGCAGGGCTAAATAATGGGAAGGAATAAAAATCTATACAGTCACAGTATGCAAGCAAACACCACTGCAGCAGTAGGGCTCAGCATGCCACAACCCATCATACCCTTTGGAGAGAGGAAACTGATCTACACGTCTTCAGGGCCAGCTTCCCCCATCTCATGAGTCCACAACAGGGCAAGTACCTCTATAAATTCTTATTTGCAGTCATTTCATCTACTGCAGTGGGTTTAATAGTATTTGTCACCTTGGAGCTTAGAAGAGCCAAGACCTTCACTTCCCTCTTTTGCTCAGCTATTTTTGATCCTCCACAGAGCTGGGCACAACAAAGCAGAAAAGAGTGGCTTTGAGATACTGACGTATCCCTAGACATGAGTTACTGACATTTGGCCAGGCTTGTACCCGACTCAGCTATATCCAAATTAAGAGTTCCTCCAGTCACTTTAAGTTTCTTCCAAGCATGTTCCTCACCTGGGATTCCCAAATACAACCTGTATCTTTTTCAAATGAGACCTTTCAGACAGGTGAAGTTGCTGTGGCTTCAACATGTTGTAAAGACCATTCTATATACAGGAAAAAAATACATTGGCTAAGGGAATCTAACAGCATATGACAGTAGTTTAAGACATGCTGTCATAAAGATACAGCAGCAGTGCAAAATATCCTATGAATAGCACAACTTCAGGACAGGATAAAGTGTGATTTAGCATAAAATTCACCTCCTCATCAGATAGAGGAATTCCTGCATCAGCCATGCTGCCCATCCACTGAAATTCCTCTGGTTTGATTTAGGAAACAGAGACCAAATCCATCCTTGCTCTGCAGTTAAGCTGGTATTCACCTCCTCAGACTCTATTAGGCTCACAAAGTCAGGCTTTTAACACTTGATTTAACTGAGGACTTTACAAAAACAACAAAACAAACCCACCAACACACACACACAAGCACTTACCCCATTGGACACATCAATTCTCTTAAGCTTTAAAGAACAGCATAACAACGAAAGAGGATAACATTAGATATACACCTCAAGAAGAGCTGAGGAAGTCTACAATAAATCTGTGCCTGCAGATCACCGCAGAGAGGATGAAACTCAAGGCACAAGAAAACAATGTTAGTTGTTCTCACCTTCTCTTGCATTATGGGATAGAGTTGAACTCTCACATGTTCCTCTCCAAAATACAAAAACAACACTTCAAAATCTAGAAGTGACCCTGTAAACTCATCTTAAAGTTAGAGGACTATAGCAATGCTGTTTGGAGGTAGTTTATGCACCCAGACATCATTGAACCATCCATATAAACTAAATAAATACACAGACGTCTGGTTCTCTGAACAGTGAAGACTTCCCTGGTGCTTATAGCATCTAATTGGGGCAGGCTAGATTTATTTCCCAGTCTAGCTTCCAGGATGGTCCATAATCTCAATAAATGCAAGGCTGATGTTCAGCATATTAAAAAATAAATCCAGTGAACCAATGTCTGCTATTCAAATCTCCAATGACATTTCATAGTGCTCTGTACACCAGGCAGGATTAAGAGAACAAATAATTTCCCAGTACCAAAAACACATACACACAAAATATGATCTGGAGTCTTACTTCCATTCTGAACTGTGTGTACAAACCAGTTTAAGAAAGGCAAGAGATGGAAACCAAACAGCTTTCAATCAAATAGAGCCGTTCTGAGAGATTTCAGAGGAGGGAGATAAAAAAACAGTAAGAGAACAGAAGGGCAGCATAGGACAGAAATCACAGAAGATTAATCAAATCAAGAAAATCTTTAGGAAATGCCTAAATATAGATGACACAGCTCAAGAACCTTGGGGGAAGAAAGAAAAAGCAGCATGATTTTATGAACAATTACTTTCATAAAAATTTCTCAGCGAAAACATTGCTGCAAGAAAGTTGGCCACTCTAGAGTAGATCTTTAGCTACCAGATCTCTGCTTCACACCAGTTTCACTGCACCCAACTCCAATTCCATAATTCAGCTCCATTCAGTTTGTGCTGCACGATGCTACCAGCAACATCATCCTGTAGAGCAACAAGAGAAAGTTCAATCTTTTTCAATTTCCACTGCCTCTGATCTAGTCATTACTGTTCTATTATGTTTTCAGGGCAGCAAATTAATACAGTTTAAAGTGTTATAGAGTCCATGAAAACTTTGGAAAAGTTTGCTTTCTGCAGCTTGTTGCAGAAAAGTTTGCTGCCTATGTCATTTCTTCTTGCATTGAAAATTGTCCAAAGGCAACAGATTGAAATAATAACTCGGACGCTGGAAAGAAAAAAATAGACCACGTTCCTTGAAACATTAAGCTGCTAGCTGAGGTTTTAGCAGCTTTTCCATATTTCTATGACAGAAGCAAGTGATTTAATGCACTGCATAACCCAGTTCTCTCTTCTCCAGAAAGTCCCTACTCTTCCCATCTGGAGACACAGGCAAAATTAGACTAATTAAGAAGTCTTAGCCTAGGACTCTCAGCACATGCTATGCCCACTTGAAATGCAGTTGTGCAGTGCTTTCTGACCACCAAAATCCTTCCAAATATGCAATGGGATTTCTTTTTCCTTTTACAAGCTCTGTTGTGAACTTTGTGTCCAGAATACTGTAGTCCTGAGCTCTCTGCAGAGAAAGTGCCCTTTTCACAACACATTACCCAAAGACTTGGCAATTTTGGCGCATTACCTCTGTTGGCCTCCACTCATTGCAGAGAGGTGAGCCTCAGCTTCCCAGGTTTTACAGCTGAGCACTGAACTTCACATTCATTAAAAAGAAATGAGGTTCTCTACTAGAAGAAAATTTATTGGGCAAACTGTTCACATCTTATCTTTCCCTCAACTTGTTTATGAAGTAAAATAAGAGGTCTGAATTGACTTATTACTCTCCTAGTAACTTTTGAGTATAAAAAAGTGCACCAAGTCATTTGGAAATGGATTTACAGACTTTGAACACACAGCTAGTGCTGCTTAGGAAACTCTTTACCATTGGGAAGAAGCCAAGCGCTCTCAATCAGGAGCAACTTTATTCAAATCACAAAGTTTTTTTCCACTAAAGTAGTAGCACACACCATTAGTTTCATTTCAATTATTTGGCAAATAGAAAGCTTCCTCTAAAATGCACTAGCTCAGTAAGTTCCTAATAGGAGGACTGTAGTCTTTGGTATGAATTTACATCTCTGAAAAAGGGTTGACTGAACAGAGAGCTGACGGATGACTCTCAACCCCTGCCCAGAAACATCCTCTACTGCTTTCGAGTTCCCTGGTAAAGACATAGTATTTATCTGCCGGGTATTAAAGGAACAAAAAATTACTAGAGGTCCTTTTGCCACAAGCAATCTGCCTTTTATAATCCAGCTCCTGTTCCTCACCATGCTTTGTGGTACAGCTACAAGGCTTGGAGTGATTTTTTTTTGGTAGGTGAACTATCAGTCCAGTGTTTGTAAAGATGAGACTAAGCCTGAGGCAGGAAGATGCAGTTGGTTTCTTTTGGCCACAAGTTCTGACTTACTAATACCAGTTTCTCCATGGCCAGTAATACTATAGATGCAAGCATTCATCTTCATTAAGCTATCCTCCTTTCACTGGAAACCTTGTTACAAAATTCCTGATGGGAGTTGCACAAGTGTTGAATTCTTTCCCGTTCCTAAATCACATCACTGCTCCTGAGTTACATCCCTACAGCTACCACCTCTCCCTGGGGCTTTGCTACCAGCCATCCCCAGAAAAATCAGTCTGTATTCAACCTGTTTCCGGCCCCACCACAGCAAAAAACACATGAATTGGAGGGCTGAGGACTTCTGCCTTTCCTATGGTCATCCAGGTTTTCCTTCAGCTCTCGTTGCAACAAGGCATCAAGAGCTTTAATAACTACATCTTAAAAAAAAAAAAGAGTAGTTAGTAGCTTTCTTTGCTTCCAGACAGTAGACAAGTGCAGAGTTATGATTAATAACTCTGCAAGGGCCTTTGTACTGTGTGCACTATTTGCCAAAAATGACTGAAATCAGAAGAGGAGATGCACTGCAGTGATGGTTATTTCATAGCTATGGGATTGGTTTTTGTCATTAAAGAACAAACCCAGTTACATGAAGAAAACGTGGCAACATAAGCGCTCTTCCAGTTCCCTCCTCCCCAGGCCCCATCACCCCTCCTTCTTTAATGCGTTGCTTCACATTCCTGAGATTAATTTCATGTCTTCAAAAATAAACACTTCCAAAAATAGTAAGAGGAAATGGTAACCTTGCAAAGGGGAGTTTGTTAGCTTATTTTCCAGAACCCAGAAGCCCTGCCTGCTCAAAGCCCTTATTGCTCTGCACAGCAAGGCGCAAGATAAATGACTTTCTGTATCAGCACAGACCATACAGGCAGCTGCTCTGGTGCAAGAGCTCAGGCTTCAGCGTATGTGCAGAGCAGGGTATGTCCTGCCCCAGGGGAAGCCCAGACACAGTGGAAACCTGCAGCCTGCAAACTCAAGTTTTCCTTGATGAACTCGTTACCTACCGCAAGCATGAGGCACTCTTCATTAGTTATGGTTTCAGAGCCATAGATACTTGTCAGCATCAACTCCAGCCTCCCTACCAATGCCTCCAAGAAGCCTCTTGGAGCCTCTTGGAAGCTCATCTGCCGACACCAGTTATGAAGTCAATATCCTAAGCAGCTGTTTGCATCATGCCCTCATTCCCCACCACTTGTGACCATTTAAACACTACCCCAGCAGTGAGCACTAGACCAGCACTGTCAGTCACTTCCAATACAAGTTCATTATCTCTGTTTGAGGTGAAAAAAGGGAGTTGGCCAACAATGCCTGTCACAACATCGCCTGAATACCAGCAAAACAGGCAGTAGCCACTACAAAAAATGTGAATAGTGTCATAGAAAAAGGCACAGTAACACCCATGGGGAGAAGTGTGCTTTCTTGCCTCCTGGCTAGTTAACACAGCTACTACTGACCACACAGCCACTTAACTCAAAATAATGAAAGGCATTTGAAAAGTAGATGGCTGCTGCAGGACATAATTTCAAATTTGTCATGTTTCTGCCGTGCAAGACATAAGCATCCGGCAAAGCTTTAGGTAAGCTGGAATGACACTTGACATGCTTCAGATTGTCAGAGGGGGGTTTTGCCTTTCCGCCTGAAGTCTAAATAACCATACAATTAATTCACTGCCATCACATTTTGAGGCTGTGGAGACTCCATTCTGCCAATGGAGCATCTCCATCTAATGTAAAAGAGAGGAAAGGGAGTAATGTTGCCCACAGGGAAGCAACACTACAGAAGAAGAATCTGTTTGCCCAGCAGGATTGTGAGCAGCCCACATCAACCTGGTGGAGGAACAAGTGCAAGTTCCTGAGAAACTTTGCTCCTCAGCGCTGCCATGTACCTCACCACAGCTCCTCTCCAGTACTTACTTGGTAAAATGAGTTTTTTTTTTTAAAAAAAGGATGCCAATATAGAAAGTCTTGGAAAAGAAAATGGCAGGTGAGGATAAACAAAAGAAAAAACAAAAAATCCATGATGTTTTCTTCATCTTGCAAAGAACCCCAAACAACTCTAACAAATTTTGAAGTGTTTTTTGTTGAGGGATAAGCTGATGGTGATAGTTTAAATGCTAAAATATATTTAGGTCTTTGACTGCTGCTGATGACATGAAATCTGAAACGCCAACACATGTTAGCCAAGTTTTGTACAATACCATGTTTCAGGCATTTCTAAAATTAAGAGAACTCCTATTGCTTGAATATGGTTGAGAAGGTTCCAAGGTGCATCTAAATGGATATAAAAAGTCTTAACCTTTTCATGATTCTCAAGTTTACTGCAGCTTGCAGCTCTTACCTTTGGCCATCTCCTAATTGACAAGAAAAACAGGAATAAATTATGCTCTACTGTGCAGTAAAGAGTCTGATAGAGTTAGCAAGGCACAATCACAATAGTGAAATTAATAATCTTTCCAAGAATATGTGGAATGGTTCCCAACAAACTTTTGATGCAATTCTCCAATTATAGATTATTTTTTCTTAGAAGCATGATGAAAACAGTCTTGATAAAGTTAGTCAGTCATTCATCAGTTCCTGTCATTTTCCCATAATAATAATCCTGCTTCTTACATCGGAAGCAAGAGCTCAAGATTTATCACTAGTATAGAAATGAACAGCTCTAGAAACTCAAGGGATGTACTCTGAGAAAGCAAGCTATTTGTCATTTCTCTATGGCCCTTTTCTTCCTGTGAATTAGAAGCGGGCTAAAACATAATGAGACAAGACTACTGTCATGCTGCAGAAGTTAAGCATCCACTTTAAACATCTGCAAACATCTGAAGAAACAGAATTACTTGCACACTCTAGAGTGGCAGGAAGGACTACTGAGTTCAGGTATTTTAGACTAAGGGAGAGTTGAAAGTAGCCCTAAAAGACGCCTTATTTTCTTGATTGATTTAATTTGAAAAAGAATCAAGTGATACATTGCAGTACTTTGGGTGCAATAGCTGTTGGTTCCTGTGTGCATATGCACACAGCTACAGCTTGCAGAGGAAAGAGGGAGAAATCCAAATATTTTTTTCACACAAGCAGTACCTAACTTGTTCCAAACTTCTGTTCATAAAACACTAACAGCTTATTCTTTTATCATGCACTCTATTGCTCCATCTGTACTTCTACTTCCCTCCCAAAAAGGAAAAGCTGCCCTGCATGCAGTTATCTCAAGGCCAGAGGAAAGACATTAATGAGCCAATTTAATTTATTGCTTCATTCTCTCAAGGATGGACAATATAATTAAGGCCCTCCAGCTGATCAAGGAACTTGGTTGTCACTGCTATAGTAAACCACAAGGCAAGTGAAATGATTATTTCCCTGTTTTATACTCAAGAGAAGTAACCTGCAGCTCTTCTGAGCAAGATCATTTTGATCCTTTGGATCAAAAAGGGACACAGTTTCATCCCCTTAGAGATTGCTCTGATTTTTCCTCTTGAATTGAGAGGTTCAGCAAGAGAGATGAGTCCCTGCACAACTTCCATGGGTCCTCCAACATTAACATTCAATTCCAGGTGTTACACACCCTTCATCACAGCTTCTCTCTTGGCTCATCCCTTCCAACACATCTCTCATGCCTCCTCCCTGTCTTTCTTCTGCTCCACAAAGGCTTCACCACCTGTGGGTCCAAGTTCTTGCCCTCATATCAGGAATCAAACCCAAAACCCAGAGAGAACAGGAATTCTGTTCCATGCCATAACTGTCAAACATCAAGCACTGAACAGGAACTTCCCACTAGAAGACCCCTCAACACATTTCTCCCACTCCCATAGTTTAATGACCAGCAGCTTTGCACCACTAGAGTACTGCCTACTACTATGCTCCCATACAGAATAGTATCTCCGGCCAAAAACTCATTTCTGCCCATCACGGAACACAGGACAGAGCCTTTTCAGATCTGTACCCAGGAGCACGGAGTAGCATCCAGTAGCAGAGAAGGCTGCACTGGTCTGTCTTCAACACTCCACTATATCACCTTGTAGAAAGGGATTGTTTGACAGGAAGGACACAGCAACAGAAAGCCAGTAAGGCTTTGATTCCTCAAATGCTTGTGTAGGAACAGTCCCAGTGAAATCAATTTGTAAAACTAAACTCATGCATAAACGCTTGCAATATTTGGGCCTAAGAGACAGCGAGCACTCACATAGCCTGAGAGAAGTATATCCAGCAAAGGATACCCTACTTTTGAGTCAAAATAGGTTTCAATAAACTTTATATACCCATATAAACACCCTTACAAGATTATATCCATTTACTGCTAGAAGGATATAAAAGGAACAAAACAGAATTGAAAATGATTATTATAGCCTCATGCCTTACAAGTGCTTGTTAAGGGCATCCAAAGAGCTGAAAAAAATGAAACTAAGTTTTATTAAATCCTGAAGGAAAGTCAAGAGAATAAGACAGAATAGAAATTCAGAGTGGCAACAAATTCCTAGAAATATTAGGACTAGAAATTCAGATGAACAAGACTTGCGTTAAAATGTTCTCTGTCCACTATCAAATACAAAGAGGGAAAAAAAATCCAAAGTTTCCTGAAAAATAAAGCCTTCTCCCCCCGTTTTACAAAAAGGATGAGTTTTTGTACTGGATGAAGAGTGCTGGACTTTGCTATGATACACAGATGGTGAAACGCCAGAAACCTTTTCACTCAAAAAGAAACAGGAAAGAATATACCTGAGCCTATAATGGGCATAATCTTCAAGTAAAGATACCCTAAGCCCCCTCAAGGGTTGAAAACCACCGAGCACATCGAGCAAGCTTGAATCAGTATAGCTTTACCAACAATACAACAACACTTTAACAAGAGATAAACCACAGTGGAAGTGGAGATCAGGGATAAAGAACGGTCCTTGGCATAAGGATGCTCACAGGGATGTTGGAAGAAATATCATTAAAGCCAGACAACAGATGCTCCTAGCACGATAGGAGGTGCCTTACACTGCGCAAAAACCTTAGCAAGGAAAAGTTGCCTTGCTCACTTACGAACTTTGCACAAAGCAAAACCCTGAGCTCTGCTACTGGAGAACTTAGGCTGATAATACTAAACGTTGTCTGGTATCAGATGTTTTTGCTTCGTGTGAGCACATCACTGGCACAGCAGAAAAGAGACCTCGTTCTTTGAAGAAAATTACCTTACAGACTGTTTAGAATAAGATATCAGCAAAGAACTCAAAGCAGCTGGGATGCAATTACCTCCAGACAACTGCAGAGAACTGCGTGCAGATAGGTGATGATCTCCTCACTGCAGCAATTTAGCAGATTGCTTAACTGAAAGTGCTACTTCAATAACTTGGCCCATTATTCCAAACCACAAACACTTCCTAAATCTAAGCAGTTTTACTAATGAATAATGAATTAATTTTCATCTCATTCCAAATATTCTTAGGGGGGATCTTAATAAATCTTTAATTTATTAGGTACACGCTGCATTTCCAGTTGAGGAACTCAGTCTCTCAAGGAAAAAGCAACACTCCCTCTCTACTTTTGGTTTCATTCAGAGGGAGTCCACCCTGATGTCCACCCTCATGCCAACTAATTTCCATGTCAGGTTTAGCCTGGGGCACAACTAAATTTGCTTCATTCCAGCAACAGCCTCATTTGGTAAAATCTACCACTTTGATGCAAACAAATTCCTCATGGGCAAGGATCCTTTGCTGTTTTACACGTTATTCCCCTCTGTCCTAAGAGGAGGAAATGAACAGCAGAGCAATTAAAAGTGTAGAGATGTCAGCATGAATTAAGTCATCATCAATAACACTCCTCATGTTGTTCCTCTTAAGCATTTTCACATGGCTTGAAGCGTGCTTCTCCCCTACAGAGTTGAGCTGCTGCTGCTGAATTGCACAAGTTCCATACACAAAAATAATGACCTCAACGGTACATATAGTTACTCACAAGCAGATAATGTTTTCAGGAACACAAGAAAACTGAATCAAAACCAGAGGATTATTTTTTCAACTTCCTGTAACTACCAACAACAAATACCAAGTGACACAACAATGCTAGAGTCAGAATAAACCCCTTAGAAAAATCCCCCAAAATCAAACACACACCTGGTTGATGTAGGAACAAATTCCAGTCTTTTCTATTTTGCTCTAGCTGCTGTAGCTCTAGTGATCTCATCAATGCTGTAGCTGTCCAGCACAGCTCATAAAATGATTAAGAAATTACCTTTTCTGCATGCAGGGATATGTTGAGTTTGATCTATTAGATGTGTTGTGTAATATAGCCGATGTTCTCAGTCAGTGTAGTATTGTGTCAAACATGATTTCTCTGTAGGTAATGAAAGCCTTGAAAACCAACAGCTACAGCAGAACTGTGAGATTATTTTTTAAATTACCCAACAAAAAAGACTTTGCATTGTTATGGATTCTGCAAAGTAATTCACCTTTAAGGAGCTCTGTGGGACACATTAAAATTCACAAAACAGACAACCTGTGGCACTACAAACATTAATATTTATTGCAGTAGAGAAGTAGCAATGCTTGTATTTAGCATAACTGTGGTGACTACTATGACCTAAAGGTCACAATTTCAACAGAAATTAATGGGAGTTCAGGCTTTTTTTCTACCCCACATGGAGATAGGAGCAAACATCTTTATTTTCAGGAGCCCAGATTTATCATTGATGCTGCAGATAAGGAGAGAGAGTTAGAAAAGGAGATAGACAGGGCCCAGTATTGACACTAAGTATTTTAATCTTTTTAAACTTAATTTTGATTTTTAACATCTTTGCTAATAGCAGGATTGCTGGGGAGCAGGACAGGTTTCGTGACAGTTTCCTGTCTCCAGGAAGTGACTTTTATTCCCCACCTCTCCCCCAAATAAAGACCATGTTAAAGCTGATCTGCCACCTCAGACTCCCCCAAGGATCCTAATCTACTCTTGGCCCTGGACTCCTGAGGGACCCCTTGCCCATACTGACATCCCACCCCACAGCATGGACCTCCCCACAGTGACTGACATCCCCACAGCCCCAAGGTTCCTCAAGGGTGCCTTCATCTCCTACCCAAGCCCCAAACTCCTCACAGAGATCCCGATCCCCCACAAGGCCACCCCAAAACATGCAGGGGCATCTCATCCCTCACCCCCACCTTCCCCATTCGCACACGGAACATGGAGAAAGGCCCCAGAAACACTGCGGACAACACAGCCAGGGACAACCGCATCCCACCAGGCCCCATAGCCCAGCCATCAGGGCCTGTATCTGATGCCACTGCCTTCATTAGGCCTAGTCCTGTCACCAATCTGCTGGTGACCTCTTTTCCTGGCCCCTCGGAGGTGCCCCATGTTCAAGGTGTCCTCAGATGATGGGACATGCCCTGCCCCAGGGACACCCAGGCCCCACACCCCCCTGGCTCCTCCAGCATCAGAAACAGAGTGGCTTAGACAACCCAAAATATTTGTCATTGAGGTCAAAACTCACCTGAAGTATTTTGTCCATAGCTCGCACCAAAGCAAATAAACAGAAATAAGGTACCTGCAGCATTATAGGCCTTGTTATACTGTGTAATGGAAGTCAAGTTTCCCAGAGGGTGAGACAAAGTAAAAATTCAAGGAACTCCTGAGCTGCTTCAGCCCACTTGAGTGCAGAGAGATGAGAGTTAAACTGAAATCAAAGTTCCCATGGACTCTTTTAAACTGACTTTAACAGAAAGTGTAACTGGAAGAACTACAGAGATTATATAGTTACAAGCTCATGCTACCACACAGAAAATGGAAATTTGGCAATTATTGGATTTCCATAATCCACAGTTGTACTCACTTCAGATCTTTATTGACAAACTAGCATAAAATAAGCTTTGAAAATCTAGAAATTTGTCCTACCTAGTCTTGGTATGTCCGGATACATTTTGTGCAGAAATCTGTTGCAGAGGAATAGTCCCTAATATCTCCCAGGTTTTGTTTCTGTGACAGTCAGCAGAAAAAAAAAATAGAGCAAGAAATTGGGTGAGTTTCATTTATATATTTCATTTTTGCCAAATCCTTCCCTGCTGCACAGGACAGATTGTCACTTCTCACTTCAGCGCCTTGTCCCACAGCTTAAATATTTTTGCAACTCATTGATGTTCCAAGGTGGGACCTTGTCCTTCAGACAGTGACAGCTCTTTCATCTGCAGAGCAGGATGTGAAATGGAGGTCTCTTCATGGAGGGCACTGCCAGATCAAAGGCAGATATTGAATGAAATCAAAGATTGAACTACCACCATGGAAGCATAGAGGCAAAGAAATAATCCATCAGAGGTCTTACACCCTGCAACACTTTTGCATCAAGAGACAGTGCTCCACCTCACTACAGTTGCTCAGCTCACAAAAACAGGGATTTGTGAGAATTTGGAAGAAAAGGCATTCAGTTATCCAGCTTTGTGTGTTTGCTGCTGCCACCACTACCACAGCTGTATTTTTTTCATATACCAAGAACTAAGCTGTCAAATTGCTGTGCGATTCATGTGTATCCGTTGTTTCTTCCTTCTTTATCTAGTCAAAGCTTCCTAGCCATGCCCCAAAGGAATAGTTGATAACAATACTGTTCTGCTTGAATGGCTTCAAAGCAAAGGTGTGGCGGCATATCTCACAGTTATTAAATCACTACTTTAGCTACTCTTCTTTAAGTCAGTTCTACAGGAAAATCTGGGAATGCTCTAGTCCCTTGTCCTCCTGCTTCTCTGACTTATGTCTCCAAAAAGCATCCCTGTCTCAGCATAGAAATGAGATGATTCCCCAAAGAGGCCTCACCAAGAATGTGCAGAATCCCTCTTTTGTATTGTCAGTGCCAGCTTTTTGCCTGCAGTGGGAAGCTTTTATTTTTGTTTTAAAGATGTGAACCCAAAAGTGCCATCTTCCAAAGCGCCATCTTCCAAAGTGGGTGGGGTGATGGGGAAGATACTAGAAAAAATCCAGATTGTGAAAGGCAAATATCTGATAAGCTTAATGAAAGGTCCCAGGAATTAATGTATTTACACAATGACAGACCAGTAAGTACAGAAATACCTTAGCATTTGTCTGCAGGGGCTCAACCCACCAACATTGTGGGCTCTCCTCATCTCAGCTTCATAGCTGCTCCTCAAGCTTCAGTGCCAGGGAAAACAGATGCCAATGCCACCCACAGACCGCTACTACAAAGTCAGGATCAGACCAACACTTCTCCAGGCTAAAAAGCTGTTCCTTCTGCCACTTTCTAGTGCACCCTAGAAGCCCACAGTAAATGTTTGAATCAAGGCTACAATTGTTTCAAAAGGACCTTCTACCTTGATATCTGAAAGCCCTTGACAGGGTGCATCCTTTGGACTATATTTGCACTCAGAAACCATACTTTACACACACACACACACACACGTGTGTGCACACACACAAAAAAGAAATCCACACCACTTGGACTTCTCAGTCTCCGACAACCTACCTGACAGTGAAAACCCATCAATGCAGCCCTATTTTGAACTATTTGGAATAGTCCCATCACTATCCTGATTTACTGTGGGCATCTTCCACGATAGACAATTAGCAACACTGATTGTGTTGTCCAGTGCAAAGACTCCCTGTATGGGCTATATCAACTTACTACTCTGCAGTACCATCCCAAGAGCTCAGATGCCTGCCCTGGGGGTAGCTCTGCTCAGCACAGCCATGTGCAGGTGACCCTGCTTTTCTAGAACACTGTTGATGAGCTACAAGAAGCTGTCAGCTGATACCATGCAAGAAAACAGGGGAGAAAACACACACGTACCCCACATATCCACACTCTAACTGAAGTCGCTGCAACATTAAAGTAACTAGCAATTAATAGTAATAAGTAAATTAATTAACAGTTATAAGTAATTAATAAGTAAGATTAATAGTAAGGAAAGTTGTGGACTCTCCTTCTCTGGAGGTCTACAAAACTTGCTTGGATGCCACCCTGTGCCACATGCTCCGGGTGCCCCTGCTCAAGCAGGGGTGGGGGTGGACTAGATAATCTCTAGAGGTCCCTTCCCACCTCAAACATTCTGTGATTCTGTAACTCAAGGACACAAAAAAATGACATAGAAAGGTATAAAATTAAGAACAAGGCCAGAGAATGAAAACTGAGCAAGAGGAAAGATCTACCCATTTAGAAGAGCAAAAATTGCTCTTCTGGCTGTCAAACTATCTGACCAGAGACCCAAGTCACTTGCACATCTGTCTAGCATGGAACCATAGATTTCTTGCTCACAAAGTCTCCATGCACATGGCAACAGATACCACCCTAAGCAGAAAGTTACATCCCACCAATGCATCCATCCTATAGATTCACAAGTAACAATGCAGAATGTAATGTAAGGGCAACTGACATAATAAAGCTCCATAGCCTGGTAGCAATCCATTCTCCTCGGAGCAATACCTTGAGAGCAAGCCATAAGAACGAACACAAGCTTGCAAAAGAGGAAAAGGGAAAACGTTGTGTTCATCCAGCAGTGCTGAGCAGCCAGAAAGCTTTGCTTTTCTCTGCAGAGGACAGCACAGATGGATCCCTCCTAGCAGCGATGGAAATCACTGAGCAGTGCATCAACTGCTGCATCTGTAATTGGAGGCTTCAGCTGAAGGCAGGGAAGCATGAAGCAAGCTGCTGTGGACAAACTAACAGCTCTGAAAGCTTTCCACATGACAGCATGCAAAGCAAGGGAGAGCTGTGCTTGGGAGAGGAGGTTCAGTTTAAGTGAGATGGGATGGTCACCAGAGAAGACTTCACAGATTATCTCCTTCATGAAGCTCGACATGCCTGAAGTGAACCAGAGCCAGGCACATGCAAATGCCAGATGTGCACATGCAGCTAAGTCATCATCCCCACACCCAGCAGGGAAGTTCAGAACAAGGCAGCACCAATGAGGCTCTCCTGACAAGACATAAGAGCAGCCTGTTCCTAGAGGAATGAGAACTATATGGAACAGAAAGGGGAGATGATTTACACTGCTCAATAGGAAGCAGCTCCCAGGGGAGGAAAAGAGGCTGTTTGCAAACAGAAGCCCTATAGAGGATTTGTCTGACTAGGAAGGAGCTTCTCCCTCAAGAGATGGGACCAGGGTTCAGAAAAGGTTTGGAAAAGTCTTGCAACAGGTGAACATCATACATGCTCAGAGCCTTGTTAAATACTGCACATATCAATATAATATTTCTGTCCACCCCTGCTCATGGTTTCACAATGCAGACTTGGTCAGTGACCTTTCCAGAGTGCCAAGGGAAATGCACAGAGAGATATAAGCCAGAAGAGGTTCCAGGATCCTGACAGGTGGATTGAAACAATTTCTCAAGGAAAGAGAAATCAGAAATGCTGAGACAACAAGAAAGGGGGAAAAAAAATCCTTTTTCCAAATCTAAAAAAAAAAAATACTTTCTTCCTTGGAACCGTTCAGAGTTAAAGAAAAATCTCCCATCTTACAAAAGTGCAGACCTGCTCCAGCATTAAAATCTCTGCAATGTTCTCATGCCCCATGCAGCAGATATTGCTTCCCAGAATTAAACAGAGAGGTGCAGCTAGTGACTCAGAAACCAGCTCAGAACAACCAGCCCACTCCACAGCAGGATTCTGAAACAAGGCCTCATCAGCAAATATTTGGATGACAAAGCCTTGAGCTCATGTGAGTGTGTCCCTTAGTTCCAAAACTTTGTGGGTTTTTTTTTTTTCCTCTTGATATCTTTAAACCTATTATTACTGAATTTCATCTATTGTTGTCTGGAAGTTGTTCACATTTGGAAGACATCAGTGACACAGGATCTTGCAGAAAGATTCCTGCCTACTGCAAGAGCACTATGCTTTCAAGTGCGACTATGTCTCCGTATTGCATTTTCAATATGTATGTATTGAAAATGTACAGTCACACAGGCTCCCTTCTGTCCTTTCTGTGAGGATTAGTGTTACTGTTCTTGCCTTTACTGATGCACTGAGGTACATTAGAGTTACATAAGGAATCATAGAAAGACTGCAACAGAACCAAGAGCTACATTCAAGGCTTCATTAACTGTAACATAGGAAAAAAACGTGTTTTCTCCTGCTTTTTGTAAGAGAAGGCTTAAATATTGATTACCATAAAAATAAAAGTTAAAAAAGTACTCCAAATTTACAATTTTACCTTAAATAAGATTGCTCTTCCCTAAAGGCTGTCATTTCAGAGCAAAACCTTGTCTTAGCAGAGACGATTTGAGCAACAACAAGAAAGCAAAACAAAAACCCACCCTTCAAAATCAGAGATATAAATATCTTGTTTCTTCCTTACTAGTCCCTAGGAAAAAAAAAAAAAAGAAAAAAGAAAAAAGGTTTTGGAGAAGAAAAATACAATTCTGCCTGAGCCATCCTTGACTGATTTTGTTTGAAGTATTAAAGGACATGTTGAATAGCAGGAGCTCCCCCTCCTATTCCACTTTTTTTTTTTCCTATTTTTAGAGCCAAAATTCTTATGCTAATTTAAGCCTCCCTTGTTTTAATTTAAATTCATTAATACTGTTTCTACCCACCATATACTTGAACAGATTCTTCCCCCATTTTTTGAAGCCACTTGCACACCTTACACAATTGAGGACAATCCCTTCCCCTCACTTTGCTCTCCCTAATCTTCTCAGGCTTCCCAAGTAGCCAGTTGGCTACTGAGTAGGAGTACTGAGTTGGCCGAGTAGGCGTTCCAAGAAGCCAGTCCATTTTCTAGGTCCACAGTGAGCGTCACAGTTATCTCCTAGACTGCCTCACATCAGTCACATCCCTGTTGAACTTCAGTGCCTATTCTGAGGCACTA
Organism: Nothoprocta pentlandii; assembly: GCA_013398315.1. Taxonomy (NCBI): domain Eukaryota; kingdom Metazoa; phylum Chordata; class Aves; order Tinamiformes; family Tinamidae; genus Nothoprocta; species Nothoprocta pentlandii. The sequence continues at coordinate 1,905,191 of VZSG01000034.1, forward strand.
CCAGCAGGGAGGCTTCACTGACTTCAATAAAATGACTTCAGATATCTCCTGGCCTCCTTTACACATGCCAGATCCAATAGGTTTTTCTTTGTTAAATCATAATCCATTTGTGGTCCACAAACCCCTTCAAACATGCAAAGGGTATGAAGGTTGTCTTCCCCTTCTTGCATTTCTGCAGTTGTAGGATCCTAATACAAGTCTTGGACTTGGTTCCCATCCTTCTCTCCACGCTTTCTCTGAAGCACACCACAGACCACTACCACATCATGCTGTTAACACCAGCTTTTTCCTACACGTCAGCGTATCTCATTGAGTCTGACTGATGAGTGGTGTTCTTTAATAACCTGCACCTTCAGCACAGGTATAATCCCTTGAGTTACAAACTGAGTTGCAAACAAAATTACATGACCCCTTTGACTCCATTGCCAGCTTGGATGGGTGACATACCTAGAAGGACATGTGCACATTTCAGGTTCTTGATTGCTACATTAGGTAAAACTAGTTTTAATTTCAAGCTCCTAGCAAGCTTGGGGGATGCTGCCAACACACTCCAACTGTCAACTCTTTGGCAGGGGCACTGCTTGGTTTTTGATGCCAATCTTTCTTTAGATATCACAGCCTATAAACCTGCAGATGGAGTTTTACACAAGCAGAAGCTTGTGTGTCAAGCTTGATTGTAGTATCAACTGGCCACCAGCCAGCAGCACCATGTCCCCCTTTCTCTGTGCCTGTTGGTCAGGTGACCAGGGAACAAAAATAACCTCCTTGGTGCATTTTGGCACATCCACAAATCCACTGTTTCATCTTTTCCAAGAGGGGACATTTAATGGGCTCTCTTCAGGAAAACCAACAACTTACTGGCAAGCATTCATATTACAACACAGAAATAGTTATTAAAATCACATTCTTAAAAGTATTAAGTCTTAAAAGTATTTGAGCCTGTTGCTTCACTGCACAAAAGAACCTAGTTCAGAGGAGTTAGTTGTGTGCTTATTTTGTTAACTTCATACAAGCTTGATTTAATACCTTCAACAATTTATTTACTCCACTCAGATCTGATCACATCAGTTTTGTCTAATTGCCCTCAATAAAGCTAATGCTGTAAGTGTCTATTCAGCACGAGAACTGGGAACACAGCGAGACTTGGGCAGAGTACTGAGACTGCCACATAAGAAACTCCCTGTCAGTACTGTGTAAACTGTACATTAAACCTGACAGAAGGAGCAACCAGATACAAAAGCCTGAAATAAATGTAGCTGAGAGAAGCCAAGAAATTCTAGGACCCATCTTGAAAACTGATAAAAGGGCCAAGACTGAGCAATACATCCAATTCTCTAGGGACAGAGACTGAGCAATACACCTATTCTCTCCCAGATTCTCTAGTCATGAAGCTAATGAATACAGACCACAATAGCTGAGGGATGCACCAATGTTTGTCCAGCCCACAGAAGGCTTAGTCTGATTATTTCAGCCAAAAAATTATTTTAGGAAGCGTTTACAAGAATTCCTGTGAGAGTGTCTTATCCTCTTGTCTTTTGAAAGTAGTTAATATTTTTAAACCACTACATTACAGCCAACAAATAAAGTTTTGTAACAAGAATCGCTGCAATAGCTGCATTTGAGGACACTCATTTATAATTGTTCCTTCTAGTTACCAAATATACACTCGGCTAATTATTCAGCAGATAATTTGATGTTTCTGGATGTGACATTATGAGCAGTATTCCACTCAACGTGGTGGGAATACATTATGACTCACAAATGACATCTGTCTTCAGCCTAAAGAGCAATTTGAACTGGAGTATTTTAATCAGGAGATTATTAATGTTGGAACCTAAATTAATGATCATTAGCCAGAGTGAATATATAGAAAATATTACAAATGGGTGGGAGGGGAGAAAAGCTACTTGATGACAAAAAGCAGAGCTTAAAATATCATTTAAGGGGGTATAATGAATGTTATAATAAAAAATGTCAGTACCTGAAAAACTGAGTCAGACTGTGTGTGAGATAATAGTCTACTAAGGATAACAGCAGTTCCCCCACCACTGCAAGGAAAAAGAGAAAGTAATGAATTTGTTTCCCCTCAGTCCAAGATTGTTACTATCTGAATGGCGAATTGCTGGGATACAGAATCTGTAAGAATACACAAACACTGAGTTTGAGCCAGTCCTTTAAAAAGAGGGGCCTAGAAGGCTATGTTTCCAGACCTAAAAGGGACGTGTTTCACTGTGGAAAACAATATACTGAGAAGTATAGGTAGGAACACTTTGCATTAGATGAAGCAGGTCCTGGCCCCTTCTCCTGTGACAAGGCCAAATATGGATTATCCCACTTACAACACTAAAATACGGCAGCAACGTCAGCTGACTGGAGAAATCACCAAGATGCAAAAATTTAGAAAATATGACCACTGAGAAAGCACTGTTTAGTCTAGGAAAAAGAGAAACCAAGAGGATGTATTGTGGTCTCCCAGTACACAAAGGCAACTAAATGGAGAGCAAAAATAAACTCTTCTTCCTACCCAGGATGGGAAAGGCAAGGAGTTGTAAGCTTAAATTATGGTAAGCAAAAATTCATGCTGAAATTGTTTTAATATTTTCAACACTCAGAGTAGCAAAGCACCTAGCTTGATAGGGAGGAGGTTTCAGACTCCCCTCACAGAAGGGATTTAGACATACTGCCAAGGAATTGATATGTCAGAAAGTGTAAAAGCAGAACTGATTAGACCCAGAGGGAGGAAGATGCACTGGGCAGCTATTTGCTAATCATGCAAAATAAGGTCCTTGAGTAGTCACTTTCTGCGATGAGCTAAGGGGCAGAACCCAGGTTCTACTCGCGTCAAAACGATTTCATTTTGGCCGCATGAATGGATTGAAAAAAGGGCTTTGAATTAGTAATCAAACCTATCTCTTGGCATGTGGTTATAGGAAGAGAGCATTTTCCATAGTCTTCAGAGGATTTACAAGGTACATCATCAGGATAATTATCTTCCTCACATATTGGAACATATGCAACTAGAAATATTTAACTTTTCTATTTTACAGTTGGAATAGCCCATCCAGGGCTCAGAACACAGGCTTCATCTGACAAACTTATAACGGGAACCCAGCAAATCCTCAGTTGTTGGGAAGCATGAATACTAAACTGAATTTCCAGACTATACTTCTATGTCCTTTATGAAAAAATAATGAGGTTGTTCTCTGCAAGTTGAGTATTTATAGAATCTCATGAATTCAGGATGAGTAGTAGCAAATGGTTTAAGAGCTAGCAGAACAACAGTAAATAAATGCATAAAGATCAAGACTTAAGCTCTTAGTATGATAGTTTCTCCTCCCTTGATCCTAATGAGCAAGGGACAACTCGCATGCCAGTCTTGAAAGTGTGTAGACTTAAAATGACAACCATTAACGTCTCAGGGAATCAGCAATGAAATCTCCCTCTTCTACTTTTTGTCAGCCTTAGCACTTGACCAGTCTGGTTCCCAATGCTGTAAAACTTTTCATCTCACTCGACCTTCTGTTTAATATATCTGGCACAATAAAACCCCAAATATACAGGCAGTGGAAAACAGTAGTGCTCAAAGACAAAGTCTCTGAGATAGAGCATGATCTCAAGGAATTTCAGATCAGTTCAGCCAAGTGAGCACCTTAGTGGTAGCACATATGAAGCCAGTCATAATCCCTTGAACAACCCAAACCCCATCAGCAACATGCTAGTACAAAAACCTAAAGTCAATTCATGCAGTTAGAGTCACTCTGTATAAAAAAGCACATAGGGCAAGACTAAGTCCAGGGGATAGCAGTCAACCCAGTCAGTGGGAAGAAAAGTGATTAAATAGACAAGGTGATTTAAGTCCAAAAGATACATGCTTGGGAGATGAACTAAAATTTATAATAGATCTGCATGAGGACAGAGAAAAAAATTTCTTTTTCTACCATGCCAACTAGTAGGTGTTTTTTTCCTCATCTCTGACATGAAACTTAGTGGTTACCAAGTAAAGCAGCTCTAGGCAGCCACTTCAACTAATTCATGTAAGGAAGGTTCAGTCTCTGAAGCAGCATGTTACTTCCTATTCAGAAGCTTTTGCAACGACCATCAATGCAGAGTGTGTATGAGATGCACCTTCTCTGTGCCTGCCTGTGTGACAGAAGGTACTACTGTGTCATAGCTACCAGGAATCAACATCTGACCCAGAACTGCTGTTCTCAATTTTATCCCAGATACTTGAGGAAAAAGGCATTATATTTCTGTACAACACCTGGAGTTTGTAGGAATAAGACCACTGCAGAAGGGATCAAAATGCCTACCTTGGTTCACATCTCTGTCCTCTCACATCTGCTCTAGAAAGCACACCGGGCAATGTGTATAAATCCAGCAGCTCTGGTGAAGACATTGCCTTCTTGCTTTCATCCCCGTGATGCAGAGTAGTAAACCAGTGCAAGACCATAGAAACTGTGGTTTGTGCTCACTATTGCTCCCATGCCTTTTTTGCAAGCATAGGTTCAGCACAATTAAGCCTAAGAGACAACCTTTGCATCAGAAGTGAAAGCGAACACAAGCATCTCCTGCATAGACAGTAAGATGCACTAGGGAATGAGTTCTCACTCAGTCCTCCTTATGTAGGATCAGCTAGAGTTTCTCCATGGAAGAGGGATAGCAGCCCTTGAATGATCCCAATCCAACCCAATCTGGGTCTCTGCAGTCTGAGGAACAGCACTCAAGACATCTTTTTACAAACAGCAGGAGGAAGCAACCTCAGAGCTCTGGCCACATCATGTCAGACCCTCTTGGGAAGCACAAGTTCAGGCTTCAGAACAGCCATCTCAAATAAGCAGAGATGTACATCTTGCTCTGCACTTTCCTCCAGAAAGCTTCATTTATTGGCACATAAACCTCAAGTTCATTAATAAAATGTATTTTCAATGCCAATAGTGATTCCAAGGTTTTAGAGCTCTACATGAAAAGAGCATGGGCAACAGCAACCCTTCCTCACAGCAAGGCCAGCAAATTGCAGGAGGCCAGCATGAAACATGAGCCTGTGGACTGGCTACAAAATTTTGAGATAATGGCTTGCTGAACACAGTTATGGAGCACTACCTTTTCTTTAAGGAAACATGGTCTAAGCAAATGTATTTTTTAAATTACACAAATGCTTTCATGACAGAAGCAATAAGTGCACAAAGAAAGAACATGCAGAACACGTATCTCTTGCACACAAGTATGTCAGAGCTCCCGGGGGAAACTGTTACAGAGCTCATGACATTCTTCCAAAAACACCCCAAAGTTTTTTGCATTATGACAGTGCGATGATTAAACTGTGATGAGGGCCAGATGAGGGGAGACACCTCTAACTACCTCTTATGCAAAGCTACATTCAAAAAACCCACACAGGTTTAGTAGTTCAGACATAAGTTTGGAAGAGAACAAGCAAAATTCTGAGCTTCAAGCCCTTTCTCCAAAATAGCAGCAGGAAGCACTGCCTACACTTCTGGAAAGTCACCGTTTTCCCAATATTCACCAAGAGATTGAGTTTTCTCTTCTACTAAAGCACAAATTAACTTTAGCTAGGTAAAATGCGAGGGTTGCAAGTCCAGCAAGAGCAAGCAGCATTTTGCATCCAACACAGTTATCACAGCAGGCACCCCATCAGAGACAAGAATATTTCCAAAGCCAAAAGACAAGTTTATTCTACTAAGTGTCAGTAATATCTCCAATATCTTCTAATAGGCACTGTCAGTATTCTGCCAGCCTTGTTGTCTACTGTCCAGCCAACAGTTAAAAGCCACTCTCCAGTTTCAAAGTGATGTGGGCAGCAGGGAGGACAACTGGCAGAGTTTTTTCACAGGAACAAGACCAGATCTTGGGTAAGTTGTTAGCTCCGCTCTTGCGCAGACACTGCACATTTATTGATGTTTTTCAACCACCCATTTATGTTTTAAGGCTGTACAGCAACCTTTAAGTGCTCACAAGCTGTCAAATACCTTCCTGAAGTAGCAGGTGAGACCGCAAGGTGGGCTGAAAGGCATGTGCTTCTGGAGCAGGCTGCCAATGCTCACAAGGAGCTGGAAGAACCTAGGAGAAGGTATGGAGATGGGCAAGCTCACCGTCAGGTCAAGTGCATTTTCATGGCTTGCAGAAACAAAACACCCACCTCTTCCTGTTGCACCTGGAGGAACAGCTAAGTAGCAGACTGGGAGCCTTAACAGAGTTTAGTGTCCCCTCTCTATTAATAGGATATAAACGAAGGCCCAACAAAAGGCCCTATTTGGGCTGAATGTACAATATAAAAATACACCCCTTCTTTGCCTACTCCTGACTAATTCCTATGTAATAAAGGAAGAAAATCCCCCTCCCACAGCCCTCAAAGACAATATTGCCATAGGAGAAAAAAAAATCTGCATGTGCCATCACTCTGGTACTTCTGCCAAAGCTGAGTCCCATCACTCTGGAGGAGCAGTCCCGACAAGCTAAGCACAACTAAGCAACTGCAGCTGGCAGTGTTGCTGATAGCAGCAGGTGAATCTCAGCCTTGTCAGCACAAGACTATTTCAGTCCTCATTTCAAGAGCAAGCACTACATTTGCACTATTTTTTATGCTCTAATTTCCCTTATCCCTTTTTCTCTGGCTTAAGTTAGTATCCGGCCCAAAAGGAAGAGAAATTAATGAGGTTTCAACTTTCCTGAAGTCCCTTTTAGAGTCAGTCTTAAGCCTAGCTGGTCCTTCCCCACTAGCCACTTCTCCCCTTCCCTGGCTGGTCCAGCACAAGGAAGCAGGCATGTGCCTTCAGTAATTATGCTGCTAAAAGCTTGGGACTAACTTCATAAATATCCAGTATCCCAATGCTAGCATTGAGCTGCTGAAAGATAAAACTACCTTGATTGAAGAACGGGCTCATTAAGGTAACAAAACAACAGTTTTGAGCAAGCTCCCTTTGCAGTTTCTGAACACATCTGTTCTGATGGGATTAAAGATGCATTCCAGCCGAGAGGAAAGAATGGCCTTAATGTCAGACCTGCCTCTGGCTACATCATTAAGCAATAAGACACGACAGGCAACAAACTTCCGGGGAAGTTTTGTTTAGGGTTTGGGGGTTTTTTTATTATTATTATTAAGATATTCAGTGAGGTAGAATGGCCAAAGCCAAGCAGCCTTAGCCCCCTAAAACTGTAATCATTGCACAGGTTCTTGCTATAAATGCCTCCCAGCTGATAAATAATATCCCGAGCAATGACCCTGACAAGCATTCAGAGACCACCACTTTTACATCCTTAACCATTTTGGGATTCATTGCTCCTCATTGCCCCAAATCCAAGTAATCAGGCTTTAGATTAAACATGCACTACTCCATGTATCTATTAAAAAGGATTTGCTGGCAATCAGCAGTTCAGAATGGCTAATAACAGACCAAATCCTGAAGTCCCTGAACAAGTGCCACACCAAAATACCCAGGGGGAACACAGACCTAGTGCTGATCCCAGAGCTATTCTACGTGTTATAGGGAGTAACTGCAAAGCAAACTATCCTCCTGTGCATTAAGTGTTTAAAAAAAAAAAACAGGAATGGTGGTAAAAGCATTGACAGCTGGCTCTATATCACCTACAGCTACTCTGGTCCTGTTTTGTTCACAGCTAACTCCTCTTCTGCATGGAAGGGTCCTGCCTATCATCACTAAAGCAGATAAGATGATAGAAGGAAGGTGAATAGCCCTAGCATCTTGTTCATTACAGGAAACAGGCTTTTTTCTTTTTTGGACCTTGCAGTAGGTAAAGATGCAAGTCTCCTTTCTAGTCATTCAAGGACAGCAAGCGACACCCCATGGCCAGGGGAGATCCACCTCTGACAAAGACGTGGTTGCCAAATAGACGCTCTAAGATGAATCCTGATGGAGGACCTATCCCACCTTTAAAATGTGTGAGGAGCTCTTGCCTCTCTCAGTCCCCCAAAATGGTGGAATTTCCCAAATTCCCCTACTATTTTCAGTTGCCTGCATTTACTTATCTCTTCTTTTCTGAAAAACACCTCAAGCACTAAGAGTCTAAATCATTTCAGGAAGATGATAGGAGGCAAGTCAAATAGAAATTCATACTTGCCAGAGTCACAATACTAAAATGTCTTAGTTTATAGATTAAATTGTCCCTTTTTCTTCCCCTTCTCTCTTTGTACATTTAGTGTCCCTCAGCATAATATACTCTTCTGGTAAGGCTGAAACTGAAAAGACTAAATTCTATGGGTAGTCATAAAGAACCTATTCTGTAAACAAACAACATCTGTGTTATACTTAGACCAGCCATGTTTAGGACAACAGGAAGCAACGTAGGCTTTCCCTAGTATGCCTTAACCAGTAACCCCAATAAGCTTTAACCAATATGTAGGACTACTTGAAGATCCACAAATAAACACTTTAATACTAGTGCAAAGCTCAAAGCGTGTGTTTCAGGGCCATGGAATGAAAAAAACAAGAATTTCATTTGATCTGGATACATCACAGCATAACCAATATAACAGGAGAGAAGGATTTCAGAAAGTCATCGTTCCTCCACCAAAGCAGCAGTCTGAGCTTTAGGGAACAGTCACCTCCCAAACCGTTGAGACTCCTGGGCTCCTGCTAGCATAGACAGCTCGCTCCCAGACCCAGTCCTACAGGGAAATAAAAGGATAACCATGGACTAGGTGGGATTTTGCAGTTCTTACAAGTTAATGTATGAGCAGGAATTTGACTAAGTTGCTTAAATAAAAAGTGTGGAGCCTGCAGCATGCCTGGCTAGTGTGGGCTGCACTGAAATGCAGCTATTCTGTCCCAGAAGATGCATCTCCACATTACCTCTGAGCACAGAGAGGGTTCCCCAGGCCTGGCTGCAGCATTGAGCTCTGACCAAAAAGGCTGGACCAAAGCCATCATGAAACTTCAGAGTTCTCTGCCAGAAAGTACCAAAAAAGACACTTTCCTCAACAATTTAGTAGCCCTTACAATGGCAGATTCCCCATCAGTGAGGTTTCAGGTAAAATGGAAAAAAACAAAAGTTTCAATTCTCCTTCCTGGGATGAAGCAAAAAAAAAAAAAAAAAAAAAAAAAAAAAAAAAAAAAAAAAAAAAAAAAAAAAAAAAAAAAAAAAAAAAAAAAAAAAAAGCTCAGATCTTTGCCATCATCTTGCTCCTCTATTCAAAAAAATTAAAAAGATATTGAAGGAACACTTCCAGCCATATAGCTGGTGAGTTCCAGTTATACTAGCAAGTCATTCCTTCATCCCATTTGCATTTTTGTCCGTTACCAACATTGATTCACAAGCTCCTATCCAGTCTATTTCTGTGTAGTGCAGCCATAGCCTTGGGTTACAGCATGAACATTTCAAGTCATTATGTTCTGCAGTATTTACAAATCAGCAAAAGGAATGCAACCAAGTGGCAGTTGTCTACAACTGAGAAGGGCTGCTGATCTGGGATGTTTTCCATTAGTAACTGCTTGCATCTTTTATTTACAGGAATTGAAGAGAGTGCACTAGTCATAGAACAACTCATGTTTTAAGGCAGCTAAGAGCCAGGCAACTGAACTCCCCAGAAACCACTATATGCACATGTTTTTGTGGAAAACATGTATATATCACTTCAGACTAGAACCCCCAGGTGAATCAACCTAGAAGCTCTACTGCAGATCATTCCATCTAAGCTGTGCTACCCCAGCCTCTGCAGATTGAAAAGCAAACTGCTATAAAGCCAGGAAATGGCCCTGCATAGATATCTGGCCACCAACATTCTCCCCTGAAAGGTCCAAGTGCCCATGTTCCACTAGATGTTCCATCTATGTTCCATGTTCCTACTGCCCTATTCCCAGCATGATCAGAAGCTGGTGAGGGAATAACCCTGCTAACTTATTCTGTCCAACATTTCCAGCCATAGAGTGACTTCGCATCTTTTAATTCAATGCAACTCAAAATGTTTTTTAAATTGTGCTGCACAAACCCTTGCTGCACGTTTGCAGCTATGCTTCCAGAATTAGGGAGGCCACCATAAAAAATACTTCCACTTCTTTTATTCAAAAGGAGTTTACTGTAATGTGTTTCTTCAAAAACACGTACCAGCTACATGCTGTGAGAGGCTCTTTACCACCAAAATGGCAGAGGTTTTCCATGGTTGCAAGCACAACCATCTCCCATCATCCTTTTCCATCACCAGAAAATACTGGAGTTAATCTAAAGACATTTGGCAGTCACAATCAGAGCAACAGTTCTACAAGTCTCAGAATTATCGTTGCCCATCCCAGATGGCACTCAAAGATTTTCTTCCAGACTAATCTAGTTGTTGCATTTGATTTGAGTGGGCACCCAAGCACACAGCTGCTTGTGACCGTCACTACCATTACATCAGGGAGGCATCAGTCTCCAAATCAAGTTGGAAGTTCCACCAGATCAGCCTATTTTGGGAGCCATGCAATCTGTCTGGACTGTGCTAGAAGACAGCCCTCTCCACTCCCACGGGTGCTGGTGGACTTCCACATAAGGGTTTCATTGCCCTCTTTGGATTTTCCTGTCATGGGGAAAATTCAGGCTTTCTGCACCTGGAGCTCATTTGGCTACAGCCGAGGCTGGTAGGTGGAAACCACACAAAGTTTGGGCCAGTGCCACTGTACTTGGACTCAACACTTCCAGAAAGCGAGTCAAATCCTATCTCAAAGTTAGTACCCATGTGCACTTAAGCAAGCTTGTTGTATGGAAGGCTGGCAAAAATGAACTTGAAAACAGCTACATTTAGTTAAAAACCAGGATATAATCCTGGGCCACATGAAGGTGAGAGAGACACTTGTGTTGCATGTTTTATCCCTTTCTGCACACTGTCAGTTGTAAATGGAAAAAAAAAAATCTCATTCCTTCATTTTAGAATTAATTCTTCAATCTATGTAAATTATGTAAATATTTTGGGGACATTTTTTATTGCTCATCAGCACAGTAATGGCAAACCACCTGAAGGTTAGAAAATAATAACCAAGTTAATGTTTTCTCATTTCTTTATAGTCTGACATGAAAGAACTGAAAATTATCCTGAACCTGACAGATGAATAAAGCTCATATTAAACATTAAAAAAAACCTACTTTCTCAAGTAGCAAAATTTGTAGCCTAAATTGCATTGTTTTTCAGCTCATTTGGCCAAGCATTACCCAAGAGGAATGAGCATGTCCTGAATGACCTTGGCTTTGCCCCCATGACCTTATTGAGTATAACTCATGCAAAAAGAACTTAAGTAGTCAAGCAGTGCTAAGGACTAATGATTAAAAAACCCGAGAAGAGTCTGCAAAGAGCTGTGGATACATAGGGCTATTCCCTATCCACAAGGCAATTCATCAGTAGACATTTCACTGCTTAATCCAAGGGTCATGAAAATAGCCCTAATTAACCAGAAATTCTTACAATTTTGGGTCAATATGGGCAGTCCCATGACAACTGAACCAGCAATTAGATTAACAATTTTTGTTTTGCCAACTGCATTATAACAGGGTGCCAAAAAATGAGTTTACCTGGAAAGAGTGAAAAATTTTTCCTCTTATATCAAGAATCTTGCATACACAGTCTGAGTCTAAAATGCTGTAGTCTTAAACACACATTAATTGTAATACACCAAAAACTACCTTGGCTCTTGCCTAAGCTTTGAGTATTTCTCCTTTTAAGGGCACGCAAGGGATCCCAGACTTCCCGGGAAAAAGGATCAGACACTTTGAGCACAAGTCCTCTTTGCATTCAGTGTGTCTAGGAGTTGAAGCACAGGACAACACAGACAGGCTCTGAAAAGCTCTATTTCACTGGCTAATCTCATGCTAAGCTCGCGACAGCAAAGATGGGACAGTTATCCAAAATTCTGAGCTCAAATCCAAGGACCTAAAGAACTGCACATCCAGCAAAACTGTTTTAAACTACATTTAAACCACCATTCTCCCCAATCCTTACTCTACAACATATACTGCAAACAATGTTGATTCTTCCCCTTAGTAACTTTTCAGCCAAGTGATCTCAGCCAGATACTCTCACCATGTTATCCTAGTTAGTCTTGGTCACTAAGATCTTCCAAGAAAAGCTCCTAGTCAGAGATTAAGTGAATTATGGGTGAGACAGGGAATTCCAGAGGGATGCAGCAATAACAGAAACACTTCAAAGCAAATATCTGTATCCTCACAATTCATTTCCATACAACTCTCAAGTGTTGAGGACTAGATTGTCTTTAACGAATGGAAACTCCCAAGCTTCTCTGACACCGTGAGGAGGGAGAGACGAATAAACTGCACTTCCCAATTCTGCAGAGATCATTAAGACACCAACAGTACTGTTGCATGATGTGGGAGGAACAAAGATAGCTGAAGAACAGCATGTATATACACATCAGCACAGCATTATATAATAACAGCAAATAAATGCCCTAACTGACCTTTGCTGTTTGCAGAATCTCAGTTATTTCCTTGCCTGGCTCCGTGCTCTGCCACATAAGAGTACTAGTTGGCTCTGAATTCACCTGGGCTCTGCTCACAGCGCTGCATCAAAGGATTAAACACCACAGAACAATGATAAAACACACCTCAGAAAGAAAGTCACAAAGTTGATCCACAGCTGTGAAAGAGCAAATTTCTTAGGTCCAGAAAAATAATAGCTGGACAATATCAAACAATCTAGCCATAGTAGTGAATGCCCCTTTTCTCTAAGTTTTTCTAAGCTGCTTTCTCCAATGTCTCATGCACATGGTCCCATAGAGCCCTAGCACAAGACAGGCAAGTCTCGCACTAGGCAGTACAGCTGGACTGGCTGCAGTGCCTCCACGTGCTCCTATATTCGTAGCCTGCACAGCACAAGCACACATCAGGATACAGCATAACATGTCAGATGTGACAGAGCAAGGGCCCTATAAATCCTGAAACCTATGTTCTGCATAACAAAATGCCTTTTCTCATATTAGAAATGCCTGCGATTATCAAATCAGGTTGTGAAATCAAATCTTCAAGAAGTTTTTTTTTTTTTTTTTTTTTTTATTAATAATCAAGTGTTTAAGAGTCATAGAATCAGAAACCCATTTGAGTAAAATATGGATAAGGGAGGAAGGAAGAAAAAGCCTCTAACCTGCTAACATTAAAATGATACACTGCAGTGAGTCACTCCATATGTAACCTCCATGCAGTGTTTAGTAGACAGAGAAGGGCTGTCCTGTCTGGTAAGCGACTCAAAAGAACATAATATAGTAGTAATCAATCACAGCAGTGAAAAAGCTCGAGTAACACTCATAGACAGCAGGTAACAGCTGCACATCTATATGATCCATGCTCCTGCTTCTTTCCCACTCACTCGAGTGCTACAGAGCCTAAGCCAGTTGTATCATGCAGTGCCATATCTAAAGCATAGAGATCATAGAACAGAGTTTCAGCAGCGAGACATCTTTCTGTTGTTGCCAAATCCCTATTACAACTATTGTCTGCCTTCAAACTTCTCTTCAGACAATCATGTGAAAGGAATCACACAAATCCTGCCTGAACAGAGGCCTGATCTACTGTGGGAATTGAGCTTTAGTCCAGGGGAATAATCCGTATCATCTCTTCCAGAAACAGAGACTGTCCTTCCTTCTACCCTTAGGCATTCTTTCCCATACCTATCCCCAAATTCATCATTTCCTCTATTTTGAGATAATCTAATGCTCACTGTGCAGAGAATTTTCAGTTCAGGGATCCAGTTGGAGCCCAGCTTCCCTCCCTCCCAAGCTACTAGTTTAACTGTGAGGCCAACAGCAGGGGCAAGGATGAGTTCGCTGCTAGAGACAAGATGGACTAGATCTCTAAAGGTCGCTTCCAACATTAACCATTCTGTAATTCTGTGACAAGCACTTCTAAAGCCAGTCTTATCACTGCAGAAAAATCTATGTTCCTCTGCTGGGAAGAGAATCCGTGATCACCTATTAAAGGTTGTTGCAAAGTGCATTGGAAAGATGCGATCAACAGGAAAAAAAATAGGGAGATAGAAACCAGTAATTGTGGTTATTAACAAGCATGGCAGGAGAAGCATAGTCAAGAAGTCAACATCAATGCACTCCCTGCAAAGGAAATTGTTGTTCAGTCAAGGAGAATAATGCACTGATTGTGTGTACTGAAGTAGGACACATATCAAACACTACTGAAGGCTGGAAAAGTTAAAGCTGTTGTGCCTGTCTGTATGCAAAGAGTCCAAGTGGGCTCCTTCCCATTCCACTTCAAGTCCCATCCCGCATTCCCCGACTGAACGAGATGGGACACCCAGGAGATGTGCTCCTGACTGCCCTGGTATCTGCACTGCACACAGCTTCCCCACCTTCCCAAGTCCTGTGGATGAGGAGCAGCAGACAAGGCAGGCAGGACACGAGGGCAGAAGGTCTGTTTCTCAGCATATTTCCCTCATACACATGCTCCAGGAACCACTCACTTCCAAGCAAGGCATAAGACCTGCCATTTTGAGAAGTATTAAAAAGAAACAGGCTAAATTCCCACGTACAATAGCCTGATGAATTTTCATGAAGTAGTGCAAGAGGCACGCAAGGACATGTTGAAGCAGCCTGCTTCAGCTAACACCTGCTTACAGACACTGTCTTCTGAGCAAGGGCCAAGCTCCTTTGCCTCAGCTACACTGACCTCAACTCCACAAGTTCAAGAGAGTAGAGGAGGAACACTGATAAGCATGATAACCAGTGATCACCTAGCTAATCTCCATGTAGAGTGGATCCAACTAGTATTTTTTGCATTCCTGCTAGTAACTTCTTCAGATTTCACCACATGATTATGCACCCTAAGGACAAAGTGCCATGTTTCTGCATGTCCATATGCTAAACATGCTTGAACTTCCAAGCTTGGCAATGATTTTAGTTCTCCTGGAGTTTCCATAACTCTTCATTTAGAAAGCTGTAACATGCACAGTGGAGTTGATCCCAAATTACCAATTTGCATTTTTAGGCTGAACTTCATTTAAACAGACTTTTTCTTTAATCAGGAATGAAAAATGAGTCATGTTTTTACACAGTTTATTCATTCAAACAAAAAAAGAGGGAAGATCAGTGCAATACTGGATGTTACTTCTTTCAAAGAAGCTATCAAAGCTACATAGTCATCCTCAGAAGCTTAAGGCCCTGCAGCCCAGAGCTCATTATGATGCACACACTGCAGCTTTGCTGTCCAAGTGACTGGACAGTATTCAGCACAACCGCTTGCAGGACTATGTATTTATAATTCCACTGATCCCAAAGGCTGGAAACTACCTCAGAAGCATGCGGGTATCACTTGTGCTAGAAGACAAGGATGAGATAACTGAGCCTGCTCAAAAACAGGCCAGACCAACAGCAAAGACCACAGTGAACGTGGTCAACCTGTTCCTGCACTTCAACACACCAACACTGGGGCAAGTTCTTCAGTGCTAATCCTCTCCTCATATTCAAATTAAGATTTTACCTATGTATGTTCTTTGCAGACTGTGCTTTGCAAACTGAAGCCCATACTTTACCCATGCCATCTGAAGTGGAAGTTTGCCCAGCATCTCAAAACAAGACACTGAAATCATTGTTTATAGTAACATTTCCAGGCAATGATTGCTAGAGATTTAGTTTCATCTGATAGGTGAAAATAAAGCTTTGAGCTTTTTTTTTTTTTTTTTTTTTGCAAAGAAACAGACCTTTTTCAAAAAGGAAGTTTGAAGGGGAAATATGCTAAGTGACAAAACAATATTTAAAAATATTTTTACCCAAAATATCTCAGCTTAGGGATGTTTTAGCCTTGTTCAGACAACTGAGTTCTGGGCCATACTCTCTGGTTACTAATTCATATTTTCAGTGGAGGAAAATAAAATTTTAAGAACTGAGAGCAAGGAGGCCACCTCTTGATGGTTCTGCTACTCATGACCAAGCAGAAACTCTGCAACTTTAAGTCTTCAGCTCATAAGAAAAGATCTTGAGAAAGATCACGTGCATGCCCAAATAGACTAGGTCTGGACCAAAAAAAAATGGATGTCTAAACTTAAGGAGAAGGAAAAAGGCAAGTGTGAAGACACTTGTTAGGCAAATTGTAGACAGCTCATTCGCACAGAAAGCAAAGCAAATGGGTCACACAGAGCCCATTTTGGGAGTGTGTGGGCAAGGAAACATACTGATAGGACAAACAAAAAAATAGGACAATTGTACATCATGGTTAGATGTCAAAAGAAGACTAGCCTAGAAGGGATGCACAAAAGGGCTTGGGACCTTTTCCAAATCTTCCCTCCACGAAACAGTCCCAGATTCCATTCTCTCCTGTTCCTCGTATTGGCAGGTATGAGGAAGCGGCTGACAAAGTGCAGCTCTTCATCCTCCAGCCCTTGCCCACAGGGAGAACCTGCTTCTGTTGAGGTGACTGAAGAGCAGAGAAGCAATATATCCTTCAAAATAGCATAACTGTGTGAACAGGGAGGACAGGAGAGAAAAGGAAGAGAGGTTCCTTCTATAGTACTTGAATACTCACATACTGCCAATGAGTAATGGCTCCATGCAACACAGGAAATCTCAACCAGGAAAGATATGGAGTTAGTGTAATACTACCCAATATTTATTCTCCTCTTACAAGAAAAGATAAATAAATGAGATCTGTATCTCATAACACAGGCCAGCAACCTCTGCGCAAAGGGAAAAAGAACCCCGAAGTGACTCATCTTTTCCAGTCTTGAAAGTCTGACTGTACAGCCCTACTAGCTTTTTTTCTCCCTTTAAGACATGCAAATACTGATAAATGCACCCTAATGATGCTTATAAAACCTTTACAATTCTTGTGCCTACGGTGATAAAATTATTCATAAGTTAGGAAACCTTAAGTGAATAGCACAGCTCATTCAGTTGATTTCGTATTCACCTTCTACACAGCAGTACGTAATGGCACAGTGTCATAAACCCTCTAGAACACTTTTTTAATGCCCTTACAAAACATTTCTAACTTAATACTACAACACTCACTTGCAACTTGAGCCAAATTTAGTGGAATGCATCAATCCAAACAGGCAGAACTCAGCCCCAAGACAGCCTAAGAAGCAAGAAAAAGCCTTTTTCCACACTTAAAGACTTTATCCCTGGAAATTATGAATGAATATAACGATATTTTCCCCCTTCAATTGAATACCAGGGCCAGATTCAGCTGCTGTGATGAAGAACAAAACTGCTTGTGTCAAAATTCCACGTTCTGGTGAATACAGCTCGAGTCTCTTTTCCAGGTCTTCCTCCCCACCCCATAAACTCATTCTCATATCGGGACGCAAGATGGGGCTTATTAAGCTTTCTACTAATACTAGAAGCAAGAAATAGTCCATAAATCCCACTGCTGTTAATTCAGTGGTATTACTATATATAGCCATACATTAGCTTGGAATTTAGCCCAAGCTCTTCCACTCCACATCAGTGCCTTCAATCTGTTGAGGAGACAGGAAGAGCCCTAACTCTGCTCTACCAAGAGAGGCTCTCACTTCGATGGATTCCTGAGCTAACTTAAACGATCTTCCCAAAAGGCTGCCCCAAGGGAACCTTTCTATACAGCTGAACAGCATTACCCAATATGTGTTCCAGACATTACCACAAAGATGCAGGTAGAAGGCCAAATAAGTACAAGAGAGATAACATGATGAGTTTTACTTTAGCCTTCCAGAAAGATTGCTGTGTGCATTACTTCTGCATTTGGACTCAATTTAGAGAAAACCACTAGATCCTTCACAGCCCAAACCTTACATACCCTGTCAGGGCAGTTTTGGGTTACATCCTGACCTCCAAGCTTGCTATGGTCTACCTAGCCTTGAGCTCACTTCAGGAGGCATTGACTCAAGGACAGTTTTCCTTCAGTTGAGTACAGAGGAAACAGACCTACACTATTATTAGTTTTGGGCCCTCACTATAAGAAAGATATTGAGGTGCTGGAGCATGTCCAAAGAAGCGCAATAAAGGTGGTGAACGGGCTGGAGCCGCGGACCTTATGAGGAGCATATGAGGGAATTGGGGTTATTTAGGGTAGAGAGGAGGAGACTCAGGAGAGACCTTATCACCCTTTATGACTACCTGAAAGGAAATTGTAGTGAGGCAGGGGCCGATCTCTTCTCCAGAAGAACTACAGATGGGACAGGAGGAAATGGCCTCAAGTTGCACAAAGACACATTCAGATTAGACATTAGGGAGAATTTCTACATGAGAAGAGCGATGAAGCACTGAAACAGGCTGCTCTAGGACGTGGTGGAGTCACCAACTCTAGCAGCCTTCAAGAAACATGTAGATGATGCAATTAGGAACATAATTTAGTGGGCATGGTGTCAAAGCTGTGCTGTAAGCACAACTTTTTACTTCCAGTCTTTGAAGAAAGAAGGAAGAGCTCCTGAGGAGCACCTGTATCAGACTAGGACCTGCACTATTAAACTACTCAGACTATGCTAGTTCCCACACACTACCAATATGTCATCTTTCCTCCACTATAAAACACTAGAGCATTATTCAGTCCATTTTCTTCTAGAATACTGGAGCATTATCCTAAAAACAAAAACAATACCCTGCAAAGATATAAGGAAGCCCTCTTTCTAGTTCCTTTAACTAAAAGCAAAAGTATTTGAATAGTGTATATCATTAATCTTGTCAGTAACAATCCAAATGAAGTCAAAGGAAGTATAATACTTCTTAAAAGATTAATTACACCATAACTTACTGGCTACTCATCCAACATGAAGCTAGATGTCTTTGGGTCCTTTAGGCTCAGACTTAATGTTGTAGCTGGAATCTTTTCATCTCTCATGAACATAATCAGCAAAATGCAGTACAATTTCAAAAATTAGAAAAAGGTTTTAAGAAAATATTTTGAGCTCAGCAGAAATATATATTATTTCTGAGAAAAACTGGGATTAAGGCTTTCTTTTAATTTGAACAGCTGGTAGCAAAGCTTTATGTCACATCTACTATCTCTTTAAAAGACACATCGGTTCTTACACTTTGGATGCAACAGTGTACTTTTGGAATGCTTTTTTTTAAAGAAATAACTACACAAAATAACACGCACAGAACAAAGACTAGTCTTCATATACTTTAACAGTTAAGCATAATCCAAATGACGATCAGGTAGATGAGTCTGCACATTTCAAAAGCAAACTCACCATTCACATGAAATCCTTACCTTAATCAGAGGCTTCAAAGGCTTTTTGCACTTTCACCATGTTTTGAGTTGTTGTTCATTACCCTTAATCACCAGCTAGGGTAAGGTCTATGAGTCAGCAGGTATAGAAAGAAAGGAAAACACAAGTTTCAGTTTTTTGTAAATCTGTCAAATGTTTTCAACTAGTTATACTCCCTCTCAGTCTAAGCTGACTAACTGCTTTGACTCAATCAAACAATAATTGGATTGTTCCCTATAGCTGCACATCAATGTCACAATATTTTCCTATTGATAATACTGTAAAAACCTATTAAATCCATAGCCTTATGGAGAACAGTACCTTTAAAACAGATATTTGCTTACAATATGAATATTAATATTGATTTGTTTCTTATGCAATTGTAAAGGTCTTACAAATATTCAGCAAGTTACAATGAAGTGCAAGATTAGAAAGCCAGCAAGTATTTCTTTCAGTCAGCAATTTTAAGAAGATGTGTTTTGCAAAGTTTATTCTGAACAGTTTTCAAAGAAACATTTTAGGTACCTTTCCCTGAAAGTTGGTATTTTAGGAGTTCCAAAAGCTTGTTGTAGAGCTCGTTCATTGCCGTTGGTTTTGTATTCCCACGTGCCAGTAAAGCACAGCCTGAGCACACACTTCCAGAGCCAGCCTCAGGAAAGGGAACCACCTGAGCAGCAAACTACTAATGAAGCAGCGTCACATCGTACTTACACTTTACACCTGCTACAAGAACACAGCTGAAGGTCTCAAAACACCCTGCCTGAGCAGATTAATTAGATGATTATTCACACGTGGAGCTTAATCCCAAACCAATAGAGACCTGTGGGAGTTTTCAGCCTAACAGCCTGCAAATTGCCACCCCGGAGCCTTCCTCGAGTTTACTCATGTACCATGTTCTTTCAATATGTATTCAAATTATAGTTCTGATTAACAACATCATTCAGTATTAAGCCTGTCCACCCGTTTCCATTCTCTGCTTTGAGCATTTGTGCTGAAGTGTTAACTTAACTTAGGGCTCATTTTTTGAAAGCATTTAAAGCCAGCCAGGTTAATGATTTCCAAATGAAAAACAAGGATGACAACAATGGCAATCAGCAAGATAAGGGCTTGGTCTTTGGAGGTAGATTTGAGAGAGAGGGACTTTCAATCTTTTCTTTGGAAACCTCTAGCACATGCATGCCATCTCCTGTCACTTTACCCCTGAATATTATACACAGGTATACAAGAGAGTTTGCTTCAACATTTGCCATATAGTCCTTTCTTCTAAGCTCTCTGCTCATAAGAGGCCTTATTTTATCATCCACTGTCCCTTCCACCTGCAGAAGAACTGGGAGGATCTTCAACAGAAGACAAGCAGATGGTTAGCGCTTGCATCAGTGCATGCACTACATAAGTGCACTACATAAGTAATGCCCTCCTGTCTCTATGACTCGGTAAGAAAGGAAGGAAAGTTGCCTGTAGAGGCCAAGGTAACCTCTTAGATCAATGTCACCCTACGTCCCTGCCAGACATGGAAGGAAGAAAGCTAGGGAGAAGTTCTGGAGCAATGTGTCTCTATTACACAAGCTGTTCTCTGAGTGCATAAACCACTGTCTGAGCTGCCATGAGAGAGCTTTTAAGGTAATTTAACCCTAGGTCCAGCTATGTCAATACACCAGGAACAGAACCAACATATTTGCTGGGCTGGGCACTGCAGAATGGGTGTGCTCTGCCCAGTGGGTTCTGCTTCAGCCTCTGCTTGTCTTATATCTGCGTGTTGTGACATTAGATACTTGCAGAGAAAGAACAGACCAAGCTATTGCAGCCACTCATTAGGCTGAAACATGTAACCAAGGGTTGCCATGAGGCTATTTAGAAAGGAAAGATAGCAGTATATCTAGAGCAGGGCCTATTTCACTGATAACATGGATTATAGACTGTGTTGCAATCATCTCTCTCTTGGAAGCTACAAGTCTGCAGTAGGGAACTGTCTGAAAAGCCAGGCATATGCGTCAGGGATTTCCCCAACAGTAGAGTTACTCATCAAAACAGCACAAAGGAACTGAGCCAAATATCTTCTCACATCCAGGAAAAAAATAAAAGAAAGAGACACAGAGGTAGTGAGCACACATAGGTGCATAGGAGTGGCTTCATCAAAGCTGCTCTTTCCAGTTTCAGTGGGATGTGGATTTGATCTGGCCTCTGCCACGCTCTTTAACCATAGCCCTGACCTTAGAAATGCTCAGGGAGGAGGAGGACATCAAGGACCAACCAATGTCTCATTCCCAGATAAGCCAGCATCCATCCATTGCACAAGGCAGAGACAAAGATTTCCTTATAAAAGGGCATTTATTCTGTGAACAGAGGTCATTAGGCAGATCGGCTGCACAGGACAACCATATGGCCTTGGATATGCCCCCTTTCTGTAAAACCTATCTCGCCTATATCTAATGGCCCCCGAAGACAAAGTGCTCAGGTGAAGGAAGATAAGTAGACTTGAAGTCATGTGTATACCGAGCTGTGGTTTTTCTACTCACGCTGGATGGAGCACACATATATAAGGGCCCTAAAACCTTCTGAACTTCTGCCTAGGTTGGTCACCTTGCATCAGGAAGGATTGTTTCTCAGGAGCACACTGCAGCGTAAGCCACTCGAGTGCTTTACATTTTCTAATATCTCTTTTTGACCTCTGACAAGGGCAGGTTGTGGGACCGGGCAGGCTCTCATCCTGACCCAGTAACGCGATTCCTACGCAAGCATGAAGTCAACAAATTAGAAACTGGTTTGTGGTAAACTGGTTCTATTGGATTGTCTTGCTGATAATCTCCCTGACTTCAAAGCTCACATCTGTCTTATGAGGTGGGGGACGGTTTCTAACTTTAGTTGACCCAAATTACTTCCAGCCTTCCTCTGCAGCACACAGCAACACTGGATCTTTGTGTTGTGCCTTTGATCATTGAGTCACCGAAATAAACTGGCCTGCATGTCTGTGCAAAGAGAGCTTTACAGGCAAACACATTCAGATGGAGCCTGTTGTTGATTCAACTATTCTTAATGCAATTATTCCCTGATTTGGAGCGGCAGCAGGAGGCAGCTGAATACAAAACAGGCTTTATGTGCCAGGTGCTGAGCTTTTGTGCACTTCTGTCACATATAAAAGCAATTCCTCACATGAAAGGAACACTCATATTCTCATTTCTCATAACCTGGCCATGTAGCAGAACCAAGCTTGTCTAAGGTCTTAGTTAAGAGGAAAGGATGTCTGCAAATAAAAAAAAATCACCAGCACATTGTACAACTGAACTTGCATTCTGTACTAACACCTCTGGAATTTAAAAAACCTCTAAATTCAATGTGCCAAACCAAGACAAGAGGACAGTCCATCTGAAAAGATCTATAGTCTATCCTCGCCCTCCACTAATCAACAGCTAATTCCATCAGGGACAGGAGACACCCCCAAAATTCTTTCCCATCTCTGTCTCTTAACCCCAAAACACACATGCACAATCTATAAATGTCAAGTTAACGTTAACTTATGTGAGAAAAAGATGCTGAGAATTAAAGTATTTATATATTGGGATTTTAATGACAAATATTGTTCCCTAAAATTAACTTTCCGTGTGTGCTGCAGATGTATTCCCATCAGGCAGGGCGGGGGTAGTTTTTGACTTTTTGTCATCTTCAATATGCAGAACGGCACCAACTTAGCTGCAACGGTAGGAAAATAACTGCAAAATTCTCTGGGAGGTCTGGAACTTTCATTTCTCACATTAAAAAAAAAAAAAAAAAAAAAGAGGAAGAAAGAAAAAAAAGTGAAACTGCAGCAAAAAAAGTACAGCATCCCAGAAAAGGGTAAGGCCATTTTTAACCACAACAAATTAGTAGGATATAGCAAAACTCAGGATTTTTTCTATTCATAGATGTGACTCTTCTAAAAAGCAAGAAAAAGGAGAAGAGGTGCAGATTTTTTTTTGTTTAAAAAAGAACCCTGAAGCAGCAGGATATTATGTACCTGCTATTAAACTCCACTTGGCACTAAGCCTGCATGCAAGTAAAAAGCCAAGATGACCATTTTGGGGAAATACTGATTTTAGCAGAAGCTTTACAAGTAAAATTTGTTTGAACTGTTTTTGCCCATCTTTTCATCATTCGTTTGCAGTTTCTAAAACTATTTTACAACAAGGTGGTGAAAATGTCAAAGTCACCCTCTGTGTCTAGCACAAAGATAAGGAGCTGTTTATAACTCCAGCTGCAGAAGTTTGGCTCTTGAGTTCAACTGGTAGCTGCTTACACGGCAGGTCCCCAGTGCTTGCCCAGAAGGCAAAAGTTGCAGTCAGAGAAAATAAATAAATCTGATTCTTCTCATGTTTAAAATTGTTCTGTCACAGCAGCTCTTCCATATGTGACTATATATGGGAGCCCTATGGAGCTCTGATGCAGAGAGACTGCAGGAGCACAGGATGAAAGAATGAGCACACGATGGAGAAGCAGTCCAAAAAAGTTGGGCGCTGCAGGAAGAAAGCCCAGAGCAGAGGGTCTGCACTTGTACTAGGTGCACAGCTGTACATGGTCATGAGCACTTGGTGTGCCACAGTATGGGCAGAAGCCCTGGTGTGCAGAAAGCGGGTTCAGCTCCTCCTTAGCTGCAGGTATCAAGGGACTATTCACTGGGAGATGGTCTGATCCTCCAGGTTCCAGAGCGCCAGGAGACAAAATGCAGGTCACTTGACAAATAGGTGGGCGTCCAGTGTAATCTTCCCAGTGTAAAATGTACCAGTACATTCCTATCAAGACAGAAGAGGTGGCCAGAGCTTTAGGAACCTGTAGAGATGCCAAAAACTAGTGCTGGATCTTCTCCAGTGCATGTGGTAATTCAATCCACTTAATAGTGAATAAATGCCATTTAGTCTGTATTTTCCCCAGAGCGGGGTCTCTATATGAGCCAGAGAGCAAAGCGGGCTCTCAGGATCAGTGTCCAGCCTGCTCCAAAAAAAAATGTTTTATAATTCCAGTTTATGCAGTCTAGACAGGATAAGAAAAGATTGGGGGTGGGGGCACCCTTCTCACATGTGAAAGACAATAAAATAAAAGTAATAAAACTCTCTATATATGTTCTAGATATAGATGAGCACACTTAAATGCAGTAAGATCTTGTTCAAATGCTGCAAGTAGTGGAAGCACAGAAATACACCACCTGGAGAAGGTTCTGGAGTCTCCATTTTCTGAAGAGCAGCAGAAGCAACAAGTGAAATGTCGTGGATCCAAAGGAGGAAATTAGATGAGATACAGGGTGCCACACAGCCCTTTCTTCTGCAAGTGAACAAAAAATTCTAAGTCCTATAAAGAGAGAAAGATTTACTCTTCTCACACAAGGTCTCTGCTCTCTCCTTGTGTGTCCCAGGTGTGCTATTTAAAACCAGAGTCCTAAGCCCAAGTCTGGTCAGAAAGGACCCACATATTCTAAAGCTTTGGAGACCTTTAGGGCTTTATCCAAATTTCTGTCGTTTCACGGTATACCAGTGTTGCATCAGCTGTTCTGCAGACTACACTGCATCTCCTTGACATTGCAGAGGTAATTCTCTGATAACAAGCGTCAGATCGTGCATGAAATAGTTAAAATCCTGCTACTTTTCACTGAGTTATTCTCAGTGAAAGGAAGAAATCTGGAAATCTGTGTTGCACCAGAACTCTGAAAGCAACTAGGTGTCTGGTACAGAGAAGTCTCTTATGCGTAAAGGGCTCCCATGCTGTCAGGGCTGTTGGAGTTGTCAGGGAGCATATGGAAACTGAGAAGCTGCAGCTGATGGCCAAAAGGATTTTGTAAGGCTCATTTTTGGAGAAGCAGGGGGCCAAATGATGAAGTGACTATACAGGAGCAAGGAATTGGATCAGTAAATCCTCTCATTGCGTACCTCCCTCCGCAGAATAAGCATGCCACAAAAAATAAAATGAAACCAGGGCTTGTGGGTGGTGAATACTGTTCTTGGTCTTAACATTGGTCTTAACATTGCCCCTGTTCTTCCGCCCTTTTGTTCCTGCTTTTGGGCCCAGCAAGTGAAGTGTGGAAGTAAAACAAGAATCAGCAGTGTGCAGCAGGAGCAAAACCTCAGACAGCAGCTAGCAGAGAGCAGAACATATGTTTACTGTCATCTTTGTCCCCATTTTTGGAAAGCCACCTTATTTCCAAGGGAGAGCAGCACAGAGACGAATCTCTTTGCAGGTCTCTGGAGAGAGGAGGGCACCTCAGCTCCTTCTCGAGTTTCATGGTGTCCCACAGTCATTCTGTGGAAGCCGTTCTTCTCCAGTGGCAGGGAGTGACACATCTCCCTGTGCTCCAGTGGGCCCTTGGACATCATTTCACGTTGATCTTTGGTTTGACATCATGTGTGGCTCTCTCCCTTAGTGAGTGCAGGGGTTTGCTGCCCTATGGACACAAGAGCTTCCCAAGGCCAAACACACACCCGGCTGCAGGAAAAGGCATTTCTGGTCACCAACATCCAGAAGGGCCCCAGTTGGTACCAAGTACATGGGGGTAGCACGGGGCACTGAATACAGACTCTATGGGCTGGACCACAGCTCAGAAATGCAAGACAACCTGTAGACAGCAGCACTGGGAAAAAGACGGGTGAGAAAAGTGGGATGAGGAAGAGAGGTAATGAATGGGGTATAAAAACAACCATACAATCTCATTATACCAAAGTCCAACCCGAGTGTAGCTTGCACATCGGGGTCATTCTCATAACCAGTTCTCTAGGAGACGGTAGGTTTGTTCACATTTGGAGCTGGATTCACTGCAGCTGAATCCATTACAGACAGCAGGGAAAGGAGGATTAAAACTGGAGCATGCATAAACTACAAGTAATGACAAATTATAATTCTAGAGCTCCTGTGTACAACACAGCATTAGACATATATCCCAAAGCAAGGAGTATTTTTGCATACTTAATTCCTTCACCAAAAATATACTTAACAGACCCATAGGTTTCTACCACTTTATTCTCTGTTCTCTTTTGCTGCATTTTTTCCAAAAAGTTCATTATACTTGGCCCCAGGCCAAAGATATCTGTGGAATTTATTACCACAGTGGTTCTTCAGATCAGACAGCAAAGCTAACAGAACTACAGAAGCATGAAGTTCCCCAAATAGGTAAGTAATAAACCAATAAAATAAATAGACTTGTAAAATGGCATACTATGAGGTTGATCACCCTATTTACTGTCGCACACCAGACACCCTGGAGAAGAATTTCCACCTATGAATGACAGGAGATCATTTGCAAATATAGTGCATTTATGTTTTCCTCACTCTAGTATAAAGAGGGTGCAAGTTCTACTTTTCATACAGAAGATTTCTATAGAATTGAGCAACCAGGACATTGTTTTGCTGTCAGAGGAAGATTTCAAGGGACAACATTATGACAAAATGGTTGAGACGGCTGAGATAGGACAAGTACTAAAAAGAGTCTCATTGAGTGCGAGAATATGAAATCAAAAGAAGAAAAAAACCTTGACCTGACAAATTAACGAGAATGTACAGGTGAGAAAGGAAAACAAACCTTAATGAGCTGTTAAGGGATATTTTGTTTTGCCAAATGGGCATGGCCACATGCTAACTGTGCCATGCCACAGCCAAGACATTTTCCAGTTATCAGTGTTTGCCTTCAGCTCCTCACCAGGAGGACATAAGACACTTTCATTAGAAGTGCAATAGCCAGGAAAGCAATGCTTGCTAATTGACATAACTCATGGAAGAACATGAGGATTTCATACTGTAGGGCAGTGATATTTATACTTCTGTATGTGAAGTGTCCTCTTTTGTGTTTATTTTTATCGTCTCCGGAAGAAACCTTTCTATTTTAATATCCATTTCAGAGAGGTGAAGCGTGCCTGAATTCATACTACTGAATTTACTCTTTCTTTCCCTTCTAAAAGTAATCTCAGCAGCCAGATCTGCAGCTCTACTCTTGCCTTCATTTTTGGGGCTCGTATTTCTGGGTCTTGTATTTCAGTCCTAGACCTCTCCTTAATTTGGACTTAGAAAAACATTTTAGCAAACTCAGATTTGGGCTAATGTTTTTTATCTCCCTAACCAGAAAAATTAAGAGATTATCTTTTCTTGTTATTTTCAGTGAGAGGCAGGGGAGTTGTTAGGAAATAAGAGGATGTGCCTGTTACAGTTTTGCTATAGATGGTAAAAATCTTGTTTCTTTATTTTTACCTGCAGTATGTTTGATAAAAAATAAGCAGAAACTTACCTGATTAAACTAGTAAGTATGAACCCATAACTAACTGGACGGGAAATAAACTACTGGTTATAACAGGGTTCCTTGCACTGTCTGCTGCTGTCAGAGGGGATAACTAGATACAGAGCAGGTAGCACCACTGTTCTTACTGCAGCATTCCCAGGAACGAGTCTGCACAAACTCATTTGTGTGAGAATATCACTATCAAATCAGTCTCGGATCTTCTCATACCCTTCCATTCCCACCCTCCTGCCCCCATCGCCCTGCACACAACTTCGAGCTGCATTGCGAGGGTGGAAACTTGCTTCAAAAGGAGCCAGAAGGCATTAATGGCCACTTGAAGTTATCTGAGCTTTACATGCAGGAGCTTCGGAGCATGGGGATTTTCCAGCCCTGCTGTGTTCTGGACAGTGTTAGTGTAAACCAGGACATGGGAGGGTGCAGATCCAGCTCCTGTAACCGGGATCTCCCAGGATTTGAGGTGTCAGTGTGAAGGCAGATTGTCTCCTCACCAGTTACATCACTATAAATATTAATCTAATGTGGATTTAATGGTGGCTTCTCCTGTCCTTGCTCAAGCAGTTCTGGCATTGCATACAGAAACACTGGGCGTTTCTGAAGTTCCTTTTGCCCATGCAGGATAAGGACTCCCTGACTAATACTGATCCTTGACACTTCAATCGCCTTGGGTGGAGGCAGACAGTTTTATTTAAAATCTTGGCTTTCCCTTTTTAATTTTATTTTCTCCTTTCATATAAATTTTTTTTTCATATTCTTGGGATGAGGGAGAAGCAGATTTCTAGCCTGTGGGGATTTCACGTCACTAACATTGAAGAGTTCAGGATACTGTTTTCTTCACCCAGGTAAGACAAAGAAAAACTGATATTATCCCCAAGAGGGAACCGATATAACCTCCTGTCTAATATCTCCTGCCCTATAGCTCTGATATTGGCAGGGGAAAGCCTTATGCATCCTGGGCTGAAAGTTGAACTTGACGTCTCCATGGCCCCTGCCAGCACACACACATCTCTCTGTGTTTTACTGCCCAAATGTGACCTGAAATTAAAGGGAACTATTAATACTCTGATCTTGATGAAGAGCTCAGTGCCCCCAGCTGACACCTCAGCCTCCGGGCCTTGCAGGGCATCTCAACCAGAATCAAGTTGGCGCTGTAGCAGCTAAGGTACCAAAGCAAATGCAAAAAGGCAAGAATAAAGAGACAGGATAGGAAAAAAAAAAAAAAAAAAAACATTTTGCTCTGCATTGGCCACAAAATCCTTAATGCTCCATGTCATGCTTTAGAAAATCACTTTAGCCTAAGACTCCTTTCGTGATTACAGCCCCATTTCAGAGCAGGTACGCAAGCGAAGCTCTGATGGAAGGTTTAGAAAAGGCCATTTAGCCACGGACTGGGGGATCAGTCTGTTCAGGCTTGGAAGGGGGAGCGTGGGAGGCCGCCTGATTACACTGTCTTTGCATGGTGGAGATAACGGGCACTTGAAAGGGGATCTTAATCCAGGAGAAGGGTTTGGCAAAGTGCTGATCCTGACCTGTTCCTACTAGAACTGGGGCACTTAAAAGGGGTGAGTTAAAGAAAAGCCACCCATGCGTATGGCAGTGACCACCAGGACAGACAGGAGTACACAAGGGCAATTGCAGCCAAGGCACAAGACACACAGTGCGGTTGATTGCTGCTCTGCAAGGGGTTGCAAAGGGAGCCCTCTGCTCCCAGCCTGCTTCAGGTCCCATCAATGACTCAAAGCTGCGACCCCGTTTGATTCACCAAAGCTGATAGTTTCTAAGGAGTTTAAGGGAAATGTGGTTATTCAGGGGGAGCAGAGACAGCGAGGTGCAGCACGAAAGCCTTGATTCTCAGTGGCCATTCCAAAAATGTCAAGTAATAATCACTTTGTGCAGCATTCTGAGGACATCCGGCCCAGAAAGGAGCAGTTTTCCCTCCCAAGCACTTTCTAACTGGCACAGGAGCTCACGAACACTTGTGTGCAGCAGCAGAGTGGCCTGGGGCTGAAGCGGCCACCAGCGCCAACCACGAGGACCTGCCCGGGCTCCCTGGAAGGCGAGTCCTGCCCTCAGCTCAGCAGGCTCCTCCAGCACAACCGGCTAAAATTAGTGCAGGATGGAGCCAACGGGATTCCGGGTGATTTGCTGCCCTCTGTAGCCCAAGCGGAGCTCTCGCTATCCAGCTGCTGCAGGAGGAGCATCGCTGCTTCCAGGCACATCTATCCCCGGACCCTTACAGGTGTGAATCCCAAAAGGCAGGAGAAGACAGAGGTGAAGACAAGCCCAACAGGGCCAGTGGCAAAGCCACCCAACAACGTCTGTCATCTCCACCAAGGACGTCTCAACAGGCTCCCATCGCCACCAAGGGGGCAAGTAAAAACTTCTGGGGACCCAACCTGCAGTTCTAAAGATGACAAACATGGGTATGGCCCAGGGCAATACCCGTAACATGGTCTCGATTCTCCTGCTGCTGGTGGCTCTGTAATCACTTCAAGCTGCAGGAATTCAAAGCTGGAATGGAAATTTGCACAGTTTGCACGAAGTGGAAGCAACAAGGGCCTGAATGAAACACCTGGAGAGGCTGACTCTTAAAAGCATCACAAATAGGACATCTCCTTTGCTGGGATTGGGTTATTTGCAACAGCAGAAACACCCCCAAACCAAACCACAGCTCCTGCTGTCACGGGTGCAATTACTGTGCTCACCTCACCACCTTTGTTAAATGAGAAAGCTGCCAACTGGGAAAACTCTTTCATTGCAAAGAGACAACATTTATAGCCCTCTTTTTTCCCCCAAAGAAAAGGCTTTTTGCCTCCGAGACCCTCTGCAGTCACATTGACGCACGTGTTTCTCGCAGAGACAAGTGCTCTGGTTTTAAGGAGACTCATTTCAAGAGTCGGCGGTGGGAGGTAGCCCTCCAGTGGCGAAAAACACTAGAAACAGGGCTATAATTTTATGTACATAGCTAGAAGACAGAATAGTGTAGGGCGGCTATGCCCTCTGCATCTCTCTGTTGATCGCATCTGGGAACCCAAATGCCCAGAGGTCATTAAATTCATCCCACCCACTGAGTGGGGATGTGGGGATGATCCTGTGAGGATCATGGCTTGTAGACACGGAGGGTGGGCAGCAGCAAGCACAAGGCTGAGCCACAGTAAAGGTCTTTCCTTGTGATCCTATGGCCAAGGTTTCCCTGGGCGCAGCCTCATGGGAGCAGCAGGATGCTCTGGCAAGGTGCGAGCAGCCAGATGCACCAAAACCTGGCGATCAGGGCATCTTCCCACCCTAATTCACCCAAATCCTGCCTGCTCGGCCTCTTGCAGCCCACCCAAATGCGCAAACCTCCAAGCTCTTGCTGGACACTGCTGCTGAGCTACTTCATGCCCCATCCCAGGTCCAGGGCAGATGACAACATTCACTCCCTTGTGGCTCTTGCACTGTCATTTTACACCGTGTTGACACTCAGACAGAAGCTCAAAGCGTAGCAGGGGGATCTCTCCTCCTCTCTGGCCACCAGAACACAGAGGGATCTCAGTGAGAATGAGCTGGAGCATCTTCCTGTGTTTTGTTGTACTTGTATCAGAGACCTATAGCAACTAATAATCAACACACGTTGCACTGCTTGTGGTGCAAAAACCCAGGAGAAAGAGTTGACACCAAACTTGCTAGATTTGGGTTATATAGCAACAAAAACTCCAAACGAGGTTGCAAGGCAGATCAGGAAGGAGCCCTCACCCAGGGAGCATCTACCACTCCAAGAAATAAGCTCATCTCACAACACCTTCCAACCTGGTTTCAAGCACAGCAGCAATTTTCTAGCAGTCGTCTAATATAGCAGTGCCATCTTCAGGCAAAAAGCCTGCCCTGCACTCATGCCACCTCGTACTTGCTCCCTTACCTCGGCGTGGAGCTGTGTCCCCAAAGAGCACTGAAATACCCCCACCTTTATCCTCCCAATTGCCATAGTAAAGCAACTTTTTTACACGAATCCTGTGAATAATGGGCCACCTCACTGCGACTGCTAATGATGAGCCTCTGATTTCATAATGCAAAGGCTGCAGTTGAGGATCACCCTCTTCAACTGGCCGTGCCGCGCTGGTATAAAACAGAGCAAAGCAATGCAGGACTCACAGGTCCGTGGGGTACTAATACAGTGGACGTATTCTCACAGCATCACACCCAGCTTTACCCACACTTACCGAGTCCTGAGGTTTTCCTGGATGATGCCGTCCCGCAATTCCCATCTTCCTCCAAGCTGCTCCTGCCACAGCTCTGCAGGCAGCTCCCCAGAGCAAAACCAAACCCGCAGGCCCAAACAGCCTAGGACGAGCACTAGGACCGGCACAGTTGTGCAGACCACATGCCCAGCCTCTGGGAACTCCCTCCAGTCCTGCTGGCACAGTTCTTGAGATCCCACCATGCACAAGGAGCTGCTGCCAAGCTCCTGTGGCTCTCCCCAGCCTCCCAGCAAAGCTGAGGCTCTCCAGCTGGCCAGAGCATGTTGAAAGCATGAGGCATTTGGGTTGGAGGACACCACACAGGACGCTATAGCAGGGCAGCTTCAGCATGGTCTGAATGCTCCTGAGGGTCTCAACATCGAGGAACAACTGGAGGAGCATGGGAGAAAGAAGCAGCTTCCCAACCCCGAGCAGGAGAGCCTGGCATCTTAGGGGCAGAAAGGTTTTTACCTTCCAGGCTGTCCTTCCTCTTCACTACCATCACATTTAAGACATAACCCTCCTTTCCTCAGAATGACAATTTGTACAAAGCAGTTTGCTTCAGAAAAAGTCACCTTCCCCTGATAAGAGCTGCAATTTAGCACCATTCAGCCCACCTGGGGATAATTTCCCATCACTGGCACATCAGTTTCCAGGCCCCCAGGCAGTGCAGACTGTCCTACCATAGAAGACAGCAGGATTCAGCACCACGCTGCCCAGTTCAGCTTGGAGCACAGGGCCCAGCCTGGCAAACCAGGCTGCTCCTCTGACTACCTGAGTTCATTAAGACCTGAAATACACAGAGTGTGGGATATAATGGGGAATTTCCTCTGGATTCCCCTGCTCCTGCCACAGGTGCTCCACAAGTCTGGTCTCTCAAAGCCCAGTCAGGGCAGCCCTGCAGCTGCTTTGATTCAAATTGACCATAAATGGTAAAAAGAAAACAAATAAACCAAAAAAACAGGCCATATAAGTCCATGCTAGCTTGGTCACGATGCTTCACCTCCTCTTTCAGCAGCAGGGGAATTAGTAGAAGAGTCTTCACGGAGTCCACAACAGGTCTTGCCCTGTGGTGGGACCCTCCCTCTGGCTTGGAAGCATCCATGGTGGGACACTGTTACTGCAGTTGCACTCTTGGTGGGAAGCGACATTGACTCCAGAGTTTCTGGTTCAGAAAGGGGAAATTTAGCTCTGGAATCCCAAGGGTGAAATTCTGAGGTCTTTGGCCCGGGCCACTCACATGTCCCATGGCAAGGGGTGCAAATAGGGCATTTCTGCAGCCAAGCAACCTACCTTTTCCAAGCAGCACATTCCTCTAAGGAAGTCTCATACACACAGATCCAACATTTAGATATTGCTTTTTGGTTACAAAGAAAAGTTTTTAAGCCATGACCAAAGGGAATCGCCTGAAAAGGTTGGTGTCAGGATTTGGGTGGGATTCAGTAACCCTGCAACCACAGACCAAAAGGTCCCCTCCTGGTGCCGAGGTTCTGCACGGCTGCACTGGGCACCCACCAGCAACACGGCCAGACCTTCACATCCCGACTCCACAGCACCTCCTGTTGCCCTCCTCTCCACTCCACCAGCTTCTGTCTTTCCTTTAAAAGTTTGTCGGGGAAAAGAGTAAGTCTGCACTTTTGTAAATATTTTACCTTTTTGATGTTCCTGAAGTGTTTCCAAGGCTTTAGTTACAGTTTCTTCAAGAAAAAAAAAATCTCAAAACTTTTGAGCACGGGAAAGGGACTCCTCCGATTAATATCAAGAGTTTTGGTAGGAAAATCCCATTTTCCCAAAGATAAAACAGTTACCTGTTTTATCTTTGACCCTCCTGCCGTATCTGGGAAGTGCCCTGCAGAGCTTGAGCCAGCAGGAAAGTGGCTCCTTGCACAACTTTAAATACTGTAACATAAATGAAGCAAAGAGAAGGTCTCCCAAGCCCACAGGCAGGTTGGGAGGCAAAGCAGGGACCGGGCTCAACAAAGCCAACGCCAGGGTTGGTTCCCCATTGCAGAGGGGTCACCCCAGCTCTCCATCCACACGTTTGATGGGTTCAGGCTCATGCCTGTGGTCTAAATTCCCCAAAGAATCCATAGTTTCTATTTTTTTCTGAGAATTGACAGTGTTGGAAACCTCTCTTTAGTAACTCGACACAACAACTTGTAAACCAAGCAGTGTATTTACAATGGGACTCCATCTGTTTGAATAGAAATAGATCTTTATTAATACCATGCACATTATATATATATATATATATTTAAAATACATATACATTTTCCTACTATTCACTTTAGAAAACAATCTCATAAAAACCTTTAATCAGGCCTCAAGTAATCTTAAACATTAAAAAGCCATTTTAAGTATAGAACCAGTAAGCATTAGTCCAATTAAGTGGTGTATAATCACCATGTAGTTAACATAACGCAGGCTCATGCATTTCAACAGAAAGAGATGTTCCCTCTTCTGCTTTGTTAATCATGTCAAATATATGATGATATACTTGACGACACCTGCCTTTTATATATGCAGCTGGGATTCCCTGCTGAGAGCGCTGTACAGATGGGATTTAAAAGCCAGAGACAACTTTTGTTACAGCTTTCCAACCGAGTTCACATGAGGGGCCTCTGATGTTGTAGGTGACGCAGCACCCACAGGTGACAGGAGCTGGAAAAAAGGGGATTTTTCACAAATTGTGAAGAGAAAGCAATGGGGAAAAAAAGAAAAGAGGAAAGGGAATTGCCAATCGCCTTGGGTGTTCATGGCAAGAGGGATGGGATCTGGTTTCCCAAGGCCCACTCGAGTATTGGAGCGCACGGAAGGACGGGCTGTATGGGGTCCGCAGGTTTCAGAGGACATATACAAAGGCTCAGCTGATGATGGGGCTTTAAGGCACAAGAGTCCATACACACGCAACATACTCATTAAAAAACAAAAGTTCCATTGACAGTGCAATATAGATGCAGGCAAGAACTCAAGCGGCAGCTCTATAGTCACTTCCACGGAGAATGAGGCGGGTTGGGAGCACCCATGCACATGCTGCACACCGAGCACCCAACTGGTCGTGTTGCGATGGCTGCACCAAGAAATAGTAATACAGGAAAAGGTGATTTCCTGCTGACCGAGGCACGGTCACATCTTCAAAATTAATCAGCTATCATAACGAGTCCGTCCTTGTCGCACATCTTGGCTTGGTTCCTCTCTGAGGAACGTCCTATCTCCAAGGCAACTGGTGCTGGAGGGAAGCAAGGACTCTACATCCAGTGCAAACATAGCCCATGTGTGGGAGTGCCTACTGCAGTCAGAACAGAATATACACAAATATATATATATTTATCACTGAAATGTGACCACCTACAGATAGTTTCACATGTTAGAAGCTAGAAGAACCGAACTCTGAATCTGCTACAAACCTGCAAAAGAAAAATCGCTGTATGTAGCTGGGTCAAAATGCTGGCAACTCGGTGGCTAAGTGTTAAAAACAGTCCATGATTCAAGAAGTGCCAAATTCAATATTTTGGGACTAACTTGCAAGGTTATTGCATCTTGGTTGTTATTTGTCACTCTGCAAAATACCTGTTTTAAGCACAAAAGCAGAATGTTTTGGTCCCACTTTTGAACAGCTCAAATCACCGTGCAAAGTGGAAGGCAGAAGAAACTTGAGCAGACTCAAAGTACTCAGACTTCTCTACCTTTGATGCAATTTTATATCAAAAAGTCAACCATAAAAATAATTTATTTTCTAAAAAAAAAAAAAAAAAAAAAAAAAAAAAAAAAAAAAAAAAAAAAAAAAAAAAAAAAAAAAAAGAGTTTTTTTTTTAATTCAAGAAAAAAAAATGTGAGAAGAACATTAGTAAAATATTGTCCTCTCTCCCAGGTAGCCCAAGGATACTCACAGCTCCTGTCTTCGGGAATTTCAAACACTCGTGTTACCTGAGGCACATCCAGATGTCTATCTGTTTAATAAAGTGCATGGAGATTTAACACATTATCAGAGAGGCTTTTAACGGGTGAGAAAGCACCGGCCTTCTTCGCCACTCAAAGAAGTTATTTGTTCAAAGGTGATTCCAAAATGGGGATTTTAACATTACTAATTTTATATAAAAAGCTTTGTTTTTCAGGCCAGAGATATTATATGAACATAATAAAGTAGGGTAGTGAACTGGGGAAAAATAAAAAGGGATTTTAGCACTTCATGTAGTTGCCCGATCATTACAAATTCAGGTGAAAATGGATACAAGGTCTATAAACCAGGTCGATGTAGAGCTGGGAATTACAGATTTGGAAAAAAATCAGAGGACAGAAGTAACTTTCCCTTGACACCTCGCTGCCTTCTACTGTCCCTACCCGAACCCCTGCGCATGCATCATGATATTGGGGGTAAAAATGCTCTTTTGGGGATAACGGCACCGCTCACAACAGCCTGACTCCCTCTACGAGGGCTCAAAATTCACTTTGCCTTTCCCAGCTGCCCCACTACGATGGGCAGAGTCCCTTTAGCTGCTCCTTTCCGAAGGGCTCCAGCCTGGCCGAGGATGCAGAGAGACAAGAAATGGGCTTAGTCTCCAAATAAAAAACTAAAAGCAGCTTCTCCAGCCTGAACACTCACTCTGACTAACAGCACTTCCCAAGCAGCGCTGCCCTGTTTTTTACCAGCCTTCCCACAGTTTATGTGCTGTTTATGTTCTCAGATTTGCAGGTTATCCGCTTGTTTTGAACTAGGCGGTTGCCTTTTTGTTATTATTATTAAGAACATCACTAGATTTCACCCCGCTTCCTTCTGCCTGCTAAGCCTACGGCGCCTTCTCCCCGTCGACGCATCAGTGAGTTTGCTCTTTGCACTTGCTGCTCTCGTCTCTCTCGTTTTTTCCCCCGCGTTTCTGCACAAACACTGCTGTCAGCCTCGCTGATAAGTGCAACACACGGGACCACGACGTTGCAAGCAGCGTTAACGGGAGCAATCCTATGGATTAAGCCCATCCAGCGGCATTTGTTCGTACTGTGTAACGCTTCGGAAAGAGCATCCGCCGCCCCGGCATGAGAGAAGCCAAAATAAAAATTAGGTTCCTAGATACGTCTCTGCCTCCAGCTGAGAGTTTGTTCCCATTTAATTCACTTTAAAGCTGCAGTGGTGGGAGCGAGCAGTGCAAAGCCGGCTCCTTCCCTGCAAGCTGACAGATTCCTAGGATTTGGGCTGGTTTTGCAGCGCTTTGGGTGTTTGTTCAGCAGCTCTGTGTTGCGAGCCACTCTCAACTGAACAGCAGATGTATCCATAGCTGATAGTTTACAGGCTCATTAATCACATTTCCACAGGTTATAGTGCAATCTTTGCTTTCGACTCCGTGCCTGGAGCACCACCTTTTCCCTTATATTACTCTTTGGTATTTTCATAACCTAGCTTTGGCAGCTATGAAACTTGCCCGTTCTAGTCCTCAGTTTGCTGAACATCTCTCAGGTCATTGCACACACTTGTGAAATATATATTTACATAATCTAAGGTTAATTCCCAGACTGAAATCAGACATTTCACTTAACCTGAAAAACTATTACTAAAAATGAGTATTGTCATCAAGAAAACCTCTGAGGTTTTGCTAGCATCTGTCAGATACATTCATTCTTATCAATAGGAGTTTTTGTTGTTTTTCTGCCTTTTTTTATTCCACATAAAATGAAATGACTGTCTATTCCCTAGCACCAGTAGGAACCTCTGGCCAAACAGTAAATCAGCATGCAAAAAGGATCAGGGAAACAACTAGGGAAAGAATCAAATGAAGCTAAGGAATCACTGGTGACTGGCTGCAGAATCAGTCTTTCCTGTGAGTCATTCTGTTTTGCTCTAAAATAGCAAAGTAGAAACCAGCTAAGAGAGAAGTAAAAGGTGAATGCAATTACTTAAAAAAAATAAAACCCTACAAATCTCAGTAGCGTCTGTTTTGCAGGTAGCAAGTGAGCTAGTCTCAGAAAATCCTAAGCAAAAGGCTGTTTCCTTTGGCACTGCCTCCTTCATCTTCAAAGAAACTTTCTACCTATACCTTTATAGGAAGTATTGAGCTCTTTACTCCTCGCTGTTAGACTGCTCGGCTACTTTGGGGCTCCCCTTTCCCCGGGGATGACATAATTGAACTGCAAAGTGGCTTTGGGCATCCGTATCTACACACAGGCAACTTAAATGCAGCTTTATTTCTACAAAACACATTGCGCACAGTCTCTGCGTGCGAGAACCTCTGTATGCACCAGCTCTGTGTGTCCGGCAACGCTCTCTGTAACCGAGGGGTCGACACCAGCGGCTGCAGAGCGTGAGTCAAAGTACCTTCCACCGAGCTCCGCTCGCGTCCCGGCCTTGATTCCCAAGGACATCTGCAATTAGTGCCTCATCTTATCATCTCCATAAGCAGTCCAAGCATTCAGAAACAAACATCAGTGGGTCTAACAGCTACTTTTAATTCATTTTATAAATAAGCAATTGAGAATTTTGCTCCAAGTGGCTGCTTGTGTAGCCCATTCCGTAAATGGCGTTCTCTGCAGAATAAGGCACGATATGATACGAATGCAGCTCTTCATAATAGAGTGACTGAGAACAGCATTCTTGTACCATAAACTTCAGCCGTTTTCGTGCATCAGAGTAAGCAGTCCTATAACATGGAGCCTCCTTAAAGTATTCATAGCTCTCCCTCTCTGTCTCTAGGTGAATCTTCCTCAACAGATTGTTAATTAATACCGACCTACGGAGATAGGCTTCAGGGTCTTCCAGGAATCGGAGTTTCTGGAGAGAAAGTTTTAAGATACAAGTCCGGTCCTCGGGTAGTATCAGGTGCTAAGGAGGAGAGAAAAAACAAGCAGGTCTTTAGCAGTGAGGACTAACATGAATGGAGGGTGGGATCGGGAATGGGAAACCTACTCACTTTTGGACAATACTCATGGTAATCTTGATGTAAATGTTCTTCTTCTGCATATTTTCTCTTAAAGTAGGCTACTTTCGACGTCGTTAATGTATTTAGTAGGCCCCCAATCAGATCAGCTCTGCATAAAACAATAAGAGAAAAGATTCAGTGGTGCTTGCTGCCATCGTCACTGCAGTGTCCCTGTCCTGGGTGCATAAAACGAGGTATCCAGGTGGGATCCAGCCTGTACTGAACATGCACTCACCATCTGTGGTTCTCAACCCTGCCATCCTAGAAAAGACTCGAGGTGCCAACACTTGTGAGGATGTTACCAACCCTCTGCCCTGAAGCACGTGAGAGCAGCACATCCTGCTCTGGAGAGGTGGCCACCAGCCACAGAGCTGTGCTGGACGGGTTGCAGGTCCTGTGGAAGGAGCTGGGTCCCCACCAACCTCCGCTGCACGGAGCAGGACGAGGAGGCGACGGAGCTGGGAGGTCTCCGTGCAACTGCAGGAGGGATGGGGAACAGGGGGGCCTTCTGCCACACTGAAGTGCATGTAGGAGACACGTGGCAATGGACGAGTTTTTAATTAAATTTTAATTTAACTCTAAATTTAATTTTTTAAATTTAAATTTAGAATTTGATTTTAACACCCTACACACGCGCACACACACTTACATGGCTGCACTGGCAAGCAAATACAAAGTGTATTCACTAGATGGTAGTGTTGGCGCGGGGAAGAGGAGCACCCTGGCTAGATGTCAGCAGTGACAGCTCGTTTGCTCTCTGGTTGTTCAGCTTTTAAGGACATAACAGACTGAGGCTCGGTATTTGGAAAAGAGAAGGGACTTCAGCTTGTCCTGTGATAAGATTCAGCAGGGATTATAGACAAAAATGAAGCCTTTCAGAGGAGTTGGGTTGGACATTTGCTCACGTGGAGAGGAGCTCTGGAGAGGCTCAGGGTTCTCTGCAAGTCACCAGCTAGGACCAGCTCTCTCTTCTTTCATCTCTATGGAGAGGTGGTCCTAGCATCTTAATGAGATCCATTACTTTGCTAGTATTCAGTCTCATGAATGCCAGGTCCCTGCGAGAGCCCTGGGATGCTTGTACAGATGTGCCTTTGAGCTCTCACTCAAAAGACAGCAGGAGGTGACACCAGCTGCGTCCCAGCAGCTGCTCTGGGCTGCATGGTGCTCGCAGCCCAATCCAACGCTGACTCCATGGGGGCAGGAGTCATGCTGTCAACATCAACGGGAGCTGGACGGACTGAACATACTGCTATAAACATGCTAAACCCAGGCTACCTCCAGCCTGCGCTTGTCCAGAGCAAAGCAGAAAGGGGGCAATGTGGGGTTAAGTTATCTTCATGCTTCCTCCGTGCCAGAAGATTGAGGATCAGGTGTGACACAAGACCCCAGCAGTGGCTGTGGCTGCCAGTATCGCATAGGGGTGTCACAGTCATACTCCAGATATTGGTTTTTATGCAAGAGGTTCCCAGAAAGAGTGGGCCAGAGGACTCATTATGGTAGGAGGGAAGAAGTTCAAAATCAAAAAATTACATAAATAAATAAGGAGACCCAGAATAGAATGCCACTCACTTTCACTTTACTATTCATGAGTCATTACTGGGAGGCATGCATATTTGTATGTGGTTCAGTTACCTCCTGAACCTCCTCTGTTTTAAGAATTTTTTGTGGTTTGCTTTTAAATGTGCGTTTTTTTAAATCAGGTCCTACAGGATGATTTTCTTTTCAAAAACTCAGGTCTCTGGATTGGGCTGTTCTAAAACTCAGACTCTCTGAGGAGACAAAGGAATGGGTTTTTGACGGATTCTCTACAATAGCAAAGGCAAAAAGCACTACGTGAGTAAAATGTGAACTTCATGTTACTGGAAGGATCCTGCCGTGAGGCTAGGGGAGCTCCTGGAATCTGACTGCAGGTTGGAGTGAAAAGATATCACACTGCAAGGGCTGCTA
This sequence comes from Nothoprocta pentlandii, assembly GCA_013398315.1. Lineage (NCBI taxonomy): Eukaryota > Metazoa > Chordata > Aves > Tinamiformes > Tinamidae > Nothoprocta > Nothoprocta pentlandii. The sequence goes on from VZSG01000034.1 coordinate 1,945,646, forward strand.
GCATCTCTCCTTCACTGCAAGGAAGGAATAATAGGCTCTATTTTCCTCCTAAATCAAGACTATGAGAAGCAGTCAAAGAGGACAGACTTTCAAAGAGAGAGAGAGAATTTTTTTTTCTCTCGTGCTTTCTCCCTGCATTTGGAGTCAGTGAGGATGGAAGGTTTCCCTAAAGCAATTTACAAGCCTGCCCAGAAGCCCCTTGACTGAGGGATTCACAACCCATTTGAAGGTGAAGTCCCACAGGTCTACTCTGGAGCCTGGCCCTTCAATGGTCACCCAAGCAGCATTTACCCGAGAGGCTCAGAGAGGTGCCCTCACTCCTGCAGAGCCAACACGACAGACATTGTCAACAGGACATTGTGGGCAACCCGGGTCCCAGCAGACACGAGAGAGGCTCCCAGCTCTCCGGCTGCTGGGTTCACGGCAATGCCAGTGCTGGGCAGCTGTGAACACTGCTTAAAATTCATCCAGTGACATTCATGGTGAGTAGATTTTATCCTAATATTTAAATTACACGGGAAAATGGACACCCTGGACATTTACCTATTCCTACATTAGGTTCTCCTGTGCTAAGCTCTGCTGCATTTACCCTCCCAGGTCCTTGGACAGGAGGAGAATGCCACAGTTTTTGTCGGACTGCTCTGATGAGGACAGAGGTGCAGAAAAATGAAGGGACTTCCCTGCAGCTGCACAAGCTGTCAGTGACAGGAAGGAAACTAAACCAAGTCTAAAGGCTGATAAGCTAACCCTTGCACCCATCCTTTCTCTTCAAAACAAGCCCCAAGGTGCTCAAAATGCTGACAGTTTTCAGTGAACGCGCTGGAACAGGACAAAAACTTCCACTACAAGGAAGTTTTCAAGCAGGAAATTAGTCCCAGGACATGGAGAAGACACAAAAGCGCTTCATGCAGAGCAGAGACATCTCAGCCCATCAATTCTACTGAGACAGTTCCATGTCAACCTTTCCTTGGCTTGCTCTTGGAGGTAGGAACGCCTCTCCCTGGCCAAGCGGGCGACAGGACATCAGTGTCCCTTGAGCATGGGTGGTATTTTCCATGTCTCTCTTACTGGCAAATGAGGGTGGTGGAGAAATACCAGTAAAGAGCTTGAATGAGCCACACCAACATGCAGAGAGCCACCTGAAGCTCTCAAGCACACAGGATCCTCCAAGCAGTATTGCCCCACATCACTGTGACAGGGAATAACCTGTGGCTCTCCTGCCTAGGAATTTGGCTGCCAGGGCATCCACACAGCCCTGGGAAGGGGGGCTGATTTCAGCATGTGCTGCAGGATGGAGGCTGTTTCCTGCCAGCCGAACCAGGTGGAATTGTATTTTGCAGACAGACGTGACGGACCATCCTGGCAGTGGTTTTGTTTAGCATCTACCTGGCCCTGGCTGTCTGCCAGCTGAGTCTGTGGGAACATTCATTACAGCCCTTCTCACCCAACAGCACCACCAGCCTGGGACATAACCCTTGGTGACTAAGTGGTCAGCTGTATTTCAAGTCCTAAAGAACATCCCAGCGTTAATGTGTCAGCAATTTGCTTTGGTAACAAGGAAGGGAAACAATCTGCAAAGGAACACCTGGCTGAATACATAAAGCAAACAAGTCCCACTGCAGGACTGTTTCACGGTAGCTCACGGTTTGCTCTTGCACTCAATGAACCTGCCACATCGCCAGCACCAGCAGCATGGTCCTTATCATCTTCTGTGGTGGCAAATGATGTTCACGTGTCTCTCTGTAGGTGAAAAGGGATGAAGGATGAACTGCATCCTTGCACTGTGTTCCGGACACCAGGACTGGTGAGGAAAAGGGAATGAAAACGAGGGACCACCTGTATGAGATTGCGGCTGCCTTTATCTGGGGCTGGTGGAATACCGATCCATGAAATGAGGTGGTTTGGAAACTGGCAATGGGAAAAAACACAGAGTGAGCTGCGGAAAGGATCACTGACGGGAAGAAAGGGAGTCTGGCACTGTCGCCTGTTGGAGGTGTGGGAGGTCTAGGACTCCTCCTGCTGTTCCCTGCTTCAGAGCCCCGTAAAGGCAGCAGCAACCGAGGTCACCACCTGCCCTGCCGTGGCCACCAAGAGCAGGCATGTGCTCTTCCAAACCTGCTCCCTGGAACCACATGGACGTTCACTGGGAATGACTCTTGGGGGTGCCACCACCCGGCACCAAGGCACAAAGAGATGAGACTCAAGGTGGGATGGTCCTGTGGCGCCCTGTCACACTCAGGGACAGGGACACAGACAAACCCCAGGGGGAACACTCCCGCAGCCGAGCCCTTCTCCCGCACTCACCTTGGCCGCCCGAGCGGCCGCGCGGAGCCGAGCTGGAGCCGCGCCGCTGGGAAGCAGCCCCGCGGCGCTTTGCTTAAACACCAACATATTGACTCAGGGCTCTCCGCGCGCGAGGCTGCTCTCGCCAGCCAAGTGTTTTGACAGTCGCGTCAAGGTGGCGTGAGTCACCGTGCCCGCCTCGGGCAAGCGCGGGCACGGATATATCTTAATCACGTTACGTTTCCCCGGCACAATTCAAGGCACAGGGCCAAATTCCCGCCACGGCTCCGACAGGCGGCTTGTCCTGCCAACCCGGACGAACCCCAGCCAGCCAAGCGCCGGCATCGGCTCCGCAGCGTCCTGCTCTGCCCCGAGCCCCGGGCAGGGTTTGCAGTGACCCCGGCAGGGCTGGGAGCAGGGCTGGGCTCCGCGGGCGCTCCCTGCTCCCCGTGCGCCGGGCACCGCGGCTCCAGCTGCCATTAGCACTAATGGAAGTTTGTGGCATAAATCTCGCGCGCGTCAGCGAGGGACGGGGCGCCTCTGTCTCCAGCCTGGACCTTTCAAACGCAGCTTTGCAGGCTCCTTAATTGCATCTTCAGGAATGAAAAACTCTTTTCATTCACTTCTCTGGTAATAATAACAGCACTAAATGGGGCGGCATCCACAGAGTTGCTAGGCATGTTTGGCCATCTCATCCAAAGGATTATCTTTCCTAAATTGGTTTGGAAGTAGATTCATAACATGGCAACTTGCTGGTCTAATCCCAAGGGGTGCTCAGCAGGGGCTGGTGCCGGCAATGCTGCCAGGCAGCTCGGGCAGGAGGCGAGAAGGGATTTAACACATAAAGGAACTGCTGGGGACGCAGCAAAGCTTGGGCTTTTCCACAGAGAGGGACCTGCAAGCCCCGGGGCTTCACGCTGGCTTTGCTGCCCTGACTTTGAGACTATGGGCGAGTGACTGCAACCACGGGGGCAAAGACAGAGGCTGGCGGAGCAAACCAGCGTCCCGCTGCGCGCAGAGGACACCCAGCCCAGCCGGCTGCAGGGATTCCTCACGGGGCAGGGGGGACCGGCATGCAAGCAAATTCCATGCATCTGAGACAGGAACCATTTCCGAGCCTCCCTTGCACAGGGATCCGCCAGCTCCCAGGCGAACCGAGCTTGGCATTTCTTACCAGCTGGAGACGTGACTTGGTCACAGCGGAAAGTCTCCTAACGTCCTTGCGGCTGCTGTCAAGCCGCAGGGATGAATTCCTGGGGCTGTAACCTGAGCAGCGCCAGCAATTAGGGAGCACCGGGCTGACATCTCTCTCTGGTTTCACATGCTATGCTGCCAAGTTTCCCTCCTTCCCAGGGCAGGAGAAGCAGCTGGCCTCCCTGTGGGATTCCCGTTGGATAAGGCAAAGCTACCAACCCGCAGGCAGATGAACGTGCGCATCGGAAACGCTCATGATTTGTTCCTGCCTGGCCAGTGATTGCAGGCAGTGCAAGGGAAGAGGCTTCCCGTGCCTTGCTGGGGCAGGGAAAGCTCCCTGGCCTTGGCTTGGCTCTCCCGGGAGCTCCAGCCCCACTGCAAGCGCTGGGCTGCGTTTGCAGCCTGGCTGCCTTTTCCTCTGCTCACTGCTTGGGACACCCCAGCTCAGTCCTGGGGACGGGTGTGTGCACCAGCCCCTGCAAACCTCTCGAGCTTGCGCAAAGAAAACGGGATAACAGGGAAACTGCAGCTTCAGCCCCTTTCAGCATTGATGCAGCTCATCCCCCTCGCCCCGGAGGAGAGCCAACCGGCTGCATCCGCCAGCGTGCGGGTTACCTGTGGATGCTGAGTCAATCTGCACAGGCTCTCGCGGGGGTAATTCCAGCAGTTCCGCTCAGGCTTCCTCCTTGCACGGGCTCAGCTAGCATTTCTGGCCGCGCCGCACTGCTGGAGCGTCACCTGCCGCCGTGGAGCAAGGAGAAACACACGTGTGATGGGGGGAAGAGCAGCAGCGAGCGGGGACTGCGGAGGGGAGAGCGGCGTTTCTGCAGACCCACGGAGTCCAGTCAGGGCAAAACACACCTTGCAAATCACGTCCAGGTCCCTAACCTCCACCTGACTGCCTGGGCTCCCTTTCCAACAGCAGCAAAGTAAAACCCAGCTTTAACAAAAACATTATCGGTCTCGTGGTGGTGCATCTGTAACCCTCTCAGAGCAAGTGCTGCAAAAATACAGCTTGCTCCTCTACATCAACAGAAGTTTCCTGAGCTAAAATGTGGTCCCTGTGCTGAGCACCACCTTTAAAAACTGCATTTGTCTGTTGCACTACTTCATTCAGGTGCTCTGCTTAGCTTCAGAGGGAGGCTAAAGAGGGGCTACCCAGACCACAGCATTGATTGGAGCACCCTGAATTTCCAGAGGGAGAAGCCATGGGACCCTCTGCCTGCGGAGGATCCCAGGTCTGGGGGAGCCAGGACACTTTCAGTTTAACGCAACTGCTGCCTTGAGCGCGATGCTGTTTCCAGGCTGCAATAGCTGCAGCGGCTGCCAGGAGTGTTGATGCTGCCGGAGCAGGAATGCTCCTCATCCCGGGCGGAAAACAGCCACATGTGTGCATGCCCCAGCTCTGCGCTTGCACAGGGGCATGCACGCTTTTAACGGATATGAATGAAGAAAGAGAAACAGCTCCAAACCCTGCAAGAGGGAGAGGAGGAAGGAGCATGTGTGTGCGCGCCTGTATCCGGGCTACAAGACATCTATATTTAGGCAACTATCTCATCCCGGAGGATGACACTTAGCCAAGAGGCAGGAGCGGCCACGGTTACTTTCCCGAGCTCGTCTTTGTCCGTGAGAAAGCCGTCTCCGACCAAAAGGAACTTTGTGGGAACGCGCTGGTGCCGGCAGCGCAGGCGGCGCCGCGCACCCCCAGCTCGTGATGCAGCAAAGCCGCCCAGGATGCTGCGGGGGAAAAAACCTCCCCCCGGGCACCGAGCACCTGCTGATCCCTCGGGGGAGATGCCGGGAGCTGCGGGACCCCTCTCGTCCCGCCCCGGCGCCCCGCGCGGCCCGCGACCCGAGGGCGCGCACTCACCGAGCGCGCGCGGGCCGGTGCTGCGTGCGCTGGCCCCGCGTGGCCCCGGCGCCGTCCCCGCAGGCGCCCCGCGCTGCTCCGCGTGCCCCGCGAGCTGGTGGCGGCTGCAGCTCCCGCACGTCCCCGCAGCCACTGAGTCGCTCATCACCGCCCGGCCGAGGAGAAGCCGGAGGTGGGTGGCCAGATGTTGGCGCCGCGGATTGGTCCAGCGGGAGCAGATGTTAGCCGGTTGCTAGGAGCGTTGCTAGGAGGCAGTGACGCTCTCTCCATCTCGGAGCCGCTCGAGGGGAGGCTGGAGTTTCCTGCGGGAAGGCAGGGCGGGCAGGGGAGCGGGTCCGGCCTGGGGGTGCTCCAGAGCCTGGTGGTGTCACCCCAAGCCAGGGATGGGGTGCACAGGACCTGGCACTGGCCTGGGATCGATGGCCTTGGGCAGGAGCGAGGGCTGGACCGTGCAGGAGGGCTGCGAGCTGAGCGGTGTGAGGAGATGCCCGGGACATCCCGACATGCCAAGAGCCAGGAGGGGACAGCAAGGCATCCAGTCCTGGAGAGGGGGACAGGGAGGACGCAAAACCAGGCACCCCTCGGCACATTCGAGGAGACATGGCACTGCGGGGACAGGGAAGAGCCGAGGGGAGCAGCCTGCTCGCTGAAGCACCGGGAAGAGGCCAAGTTTCAGGGTGAGACCATGAGAAACAACCCAGAGAAGGAGGGAGGCTCTTTTGCTGTCCTTCTGGGTCCTGCTTTTCTCCTTCCTCCCCTCCCAACTTACCTCGGTCCCCTGGTTCGCAGGTGCCCATCACCAAACGCACGGGCCATCCCCAGAGTGTCTGGGATGCTCCTCCACGATGCCCCGGATCTCCCCATGGTGGTTCATCCCCCTGGGACTGTGAAGAGGCACCACAGTGCTCCCCAGTCCCAGCCATGGGCACAGCCAGGCAGCGAGGCTGGAGTCTCCAGGGAAAAGGGAGCACACACAGGGATTGCTGCAGGCGTAGGTGTCACTCAGCAAAACAGCCCAAACCTCCCTCTCCCAACCAGCGGCTCAGCATGGAGTGGGATAACCTGGTTGTCTCAGCCCGGTGCGTGGATCTGACCACTGAGCACCCTCAGCTCTAGCTAGGATATGTAGCTCACACATCAGCACAGCTCCAGCTGGCAAAGCTCAAAAAAAATTGAAGTAAAATCACCAGGAAGGTGTTTCCTTTCCCAAAGATCCTGACTCCAGAGGTAGATGCTGGCTGGAGCATCCCTTGTATGAGAAAAGACTGAGTGAGCCGGGCCTGTTTAGCCTGGAGGAGACCTGATCAATATGTCTAAGTACCTGAGAGGAGAATGTAGGGAGGAAGGGACCAAGCTCTTCTCAGTGGTGGTCAGTGACACAGGGGCAATGGGGACAAGTTGAACCCCAGGCAGCTCCATCTCCATGTGAGGAGGAACTTCTTCACTGTGAGAGTGACAGAGAACAGGCTGCCCAGGGAGGTTGTGGAGTCTCCTTCTCTGGAGATCTTCCAAACTGACCTGGATGCCTCCCCGTGCTCTGGGTGTCCCTGCCGGAGCAGAGGGTTGGACTCGATGATCTCTAGAGGTCCTTTCCAACCTCAACCATCCTGTGATTCTGATGTGCCCCACAGGCCATCCTACTACTGGAGGTGACTCATGCCAGTGCTAAAAATGAAGCAAGGCGACAGCGGTTGCATTAGCTTCCTTCACCAGCCAGCTGAAGCCCTTGTCTCCAGTGACTGGGCTGATGGGTGCCCAGGGCATGTTGTATCTGGCCATGTCGCTGCTGGTCCAGGGGGACACACAAAGTTCTGGCAGTTCCATGGTCTCCATGAAGGTCATGCATAGCATGGCACACCAGGCTTTATTCCCTCCTCTCACACAGTGGAAATAGTGTCAGGTTCCATTTGACACTCACCTGGTTGACACCTCATCCAAATTTCAACAGACTGAGTCTTAGCGGGCCCAGCTCCCAGATGGTAAAAGCTGGCATAGCAGCCTCGTAGCAGCCACTCTGTTGACTCCAAGTATCCAACTGTAGTTGGCACTGAGGACACAAGGACACGTGCGTGGGTACAAATGTCTCCTCTGGTCTTTTCGGTCCGAGAAAGCTCAGACATGACCAAATTCTTATTTAAAATTACTTCTGAAGTGCTGCTGCTTTTATTGAAAGTCAAACTATCTCAAACTAATTTCAAATCTGAATTTTCTAGGACAATAGGAAGGCACTGGAATTTAATTGATTTTGATTACCTGCCTTATTATTATGCTGCTAGTAGCAATAGCTTAGGTTGCTGTAATTTTAAATTTACTGTGAGACGTATCTGACATTTCTCTGTCAGTGAATAGAGGACCTCAGTGATTCTTCAGCTCTTCACAAAGATGACATAATTAATTCAGTAATATCACTTCTGCACTAGGAGATAGAAAAGGGAGACACAGAAGAACCTACTCCGCATTTGAGAGCTGAATGAACAACAGACCGAGTTGTGGTGCAAGAATAACCTGAGTTATCTAAGGTTCTTGAAATTGATTGCCTTTTTAAAAAATATGTTCAATATAATTTGTGCTGCAAAGACACATCTTCCCCTCTAGTGTCAGCACACAAGCGGGACTTATTACCTGGCAATAATTTACAGCCAAAAGGTCAGCTATTCTTTCCCCAGCTGGCTCCAAGAAGCATTTCCATTCCCTGCTCGGCCTGGAGCACGTTTGCTTGAAGGCCAGGTTTAGCTGCTTCCCTTGGTCCCCGGGCCGAGGGGGCAGGGAAACAGATCCCCCGCTGATAAAAATCAGCATTATGTCCCTGTCTTGCAGGGAACTCCACCAAGCTGCAGTAGCCACAGCGCTATCTGAACACTTAAGACCACCTATGGGTTCAAGCTCCAGCTTCAGAGAAGCCAAGACTCCTCGTCTCTCTTCCAGCTAAAGGGAGCCCTGGCAGGAGAGGGATGCCCAAGGGTTGGCACCAATATTCCCACAAACATGCAAAGCACCTTGGAAGCTCGTGGTCCCACACGGAAGCGCCGACATGAAGTTAAAACATCCCCTTCCATCCCCATGCGAAGAGGAGGCCTCTTCTCTGCCAGGGACTTGGTGAGGGCGATCGCTGCCCAGCTGACAAGCACCTTGTTCCAGAGCGATGGAAATTAAACAGAACCCAGAACTGCGACCAAAGTCTCTATTGACAGTGATATTATTTGGAAAGATAAGACCTTAAAATGTGCACTGTGCAAGATAAAACCCAGACAGGCACACAATAGAAGAGGGTTTGGGTTTTTTTTCAGTCTTTTGAAAGCAAGATTGCCTAGCTTAGTAAATACAATAATAAATATATATTTTTTGAATGGTTTAAAGCTACTGGGATTACATAAAACCAAGAGATTAGCGTTTACTTCAACTGCTTCACAGACTTAGAGAAAATCAGTTCATCTCTAAGCACTCCTGTCTCCTCAAACCAACTGTTAAAGAGATGCATTAACGTGCCCTTTGGAATGTAAGCCCCAAATAGGCAAGAGACATATGTACAAAAGCACCAGGACTCCCAAGCAACCGGCGCATGTGCAGTATTTCTAAAGAGAGATGATGAAACCAATTGGCATAAAGACACAACCACCTGCAAGAAGTATTTTTGAAAGACCAAACATATCAGAAATTTTTAGCATTTGTGCCTGCAGTGCTGAGCTGTCTCAGATAGACGGAGTCACATCCCAGACTGGTCTCTATCCCGTTGCTGGCCAGCAGCCTCTGGCAGGCAGAAGCCCCCGGAGGTTTGCCCAGGTGTTGGCTTGTCAACAGCAAACCCATCGGGGAACTCCACGCTCCTGCGCACGGCTCCGAAGAGCCGCCCAAAACCCCAGGGGAGCCAAGGCATTTGGGGGGCTACACCTGAAACCCGGGCGCTCGGTTTTGCGTCGTGCAGGAGCAGGCAGCGAGACACACACCCTGAAAGACCAGCACGGTGGCTTTGGGCCTCTCCTGAGCTATGACTCTCCTTTTCTGCTGTATTGCCCGTTTTCTAGTGCGAGAAAATGTTGCATTTTAAAATTTAGTCTTTCTGACCCGCTTACGCTAAAAAAAAAGCAACAGCCAGACTTCAGAAGCAAGCTGTTTTGGGAATTAACCCCTTTTCCCTATACATTTGTGCTCTTCCCACCATCAACCAGATTCCCCCATGTCCCCTGGGACATCTCCAGCTCACCCCAAGGCAGTCCAAGAGCTGCATGACCATCAGGAGGGACCAGCTGAGCTACCAGGGGTGACCAGAGCACACTCTGCATCTCCCTCACTGCAAACGTTCCTCTGCGAGGGAACAAAATACATAAAGATATATTTGCCTTGGAGGCATTTACTCCTTCTTTCAAACGTGATAGAAATTGGCCGAATTGTTTGGAATTGATGAAGGTGGGGGAGAGGCTGGCACGGAGACAGATGGCAGACAGCTCCGTTTCCTCAGCCTAAACCGCACTGGCTGAGAAGCAGGAAGGCTTCTCTCCTCTCAGGAAAAATGATATTGCTCCTTTGACAAAACCCAAAGCTTTGCTCGGGCCACGTGGCATGAACGGGAGCGAGGAGGTCACCATGGCCAGTGCTGTGGTGGCCACCCGGCCTTGGCAAGGCCAGCGTGCGGTGGGAAGGCTGGTGGGTGACCTGACCTGCGAGGAGGCCAAGGACACCCTGCAAGGACCTGGCGAGGGCTGTGGCAGAGTCCCGTGCTGCAGGCCGAGCGGCTTTTAACCTGACCTGGCCTCTACACTGACTTCAGGAACACACACAGGAAAAACGGCGTTACCCACGAGCTGCTCATACGCAGCGTTGTCTGATCGTTCTGTAATCCGGCCTGTATTCCAGCCTTCTGGAATGAGCAGGCTGGATTGCAACAGGGAAAAGCGTTCCCCATAGTGACTTTGGAGCCCACTATCACGGCACCATCAGGCGGTCCCAAATCCAGCAAAAACCTATGAACAGCAGCTGCTTTTGAACCATTTTACTCTGCTGCTGCCAACATTCACAGGAGCTTTTGGCTGGGGCCGGCTCTAGAAAACACACAAGTTTTATCTCCACAGGAATCACCAAGATGTGACACACATAAAACTTTGCCAGCGCTTTCCCTCCCCCTCATCCCAGGCCGGGAGGAAGTCGTCTCACCCAGCATTACCCAAAACACATTTTTCACCACAGATTTATACGAAGCAGGGCTGTTTTCTCCAAACTCCTTCCCCTTGGAGCCTCCCAGTCTCCCTTGTGTCCCAGCCACGTTCCCGACAAAGCACTCGGAGCTGGAGCCCACACCTGGGGCTCTCACCCATTGCTGTTGCTGAGACTTCCACAGCCTGAAACCATCAACTGCTGCCAGGAAAAGAAACTCTATTTCTAGGCTGGAAAAGTCTTGGAAAGCCAGCCCTGAAGAGCAAGGATTCAGAAATTGTGATTCCTCCTGCCTGGAGAGGTCCAAGTCACCAACTTGGACTGAGAGGTCCAACCTCTTGACTATAGCAATGCTCTTCTCAAAGGCATGGATTAGCCATGGTTCAAAACCACAGTGAGTTTGGTCGTTTTAGCTTTTGTCCTCTGCTGTCTTAATGCTGCCATTGATTACACTACATTCCTGGCAGAAATGCACTATGTACTGATAAATTAATATATTAAGATCAAAAGCATCCACAAGTATTAATGGCCAGCGGGATAATGCCAGGATACCCAACGGTGTGATGTGAGCAGCATCACACCAGCTGAACTTCATCTTCCCAGGCCGAGTGAGCAAGTACTGAGTGACAGGTCAGCGGGAAGAGCCCTCCTTGGGAAGCCAATGTCCAGCTCCTACCTCCACTTCCCAAGCGGGACACGCGAGCCGCAAAGCCCTCGGGTTGTGCTGGGGGGGATCCAGGCACCTCTCGGCAGCACACGCACGTCCAGGACACGAACACCTACACACAGGAGACAGAGCAGTGACAAGCACACCCACGCTGAGCTGGTGGAAATGCTGGTATGTTATGGGGAGGAGGAAACCCTGCCTTGCCGCGGCACTGCGGTCAGCAGCGTTTCTCTTTCAGCACAGGCAGGAAGATGGGGAGGGGGTTGATATTTCCCCAGTCCCTTGCACTTACGTATGATGCACCAGCCACCTGTATCTTTGTCCTGAACAAAACAAATCCATCTCTCCTGGATGTATATTCCCTCCATTCTGCCACAGTAGGAACAAAAAATGAAGATACGCTGTTTCTGCGTGTTGGCACGAGCCTCCTGCTTCCATTTTATTGATAAAAACCATTAACAACGTCATTCACCATTACAAAATAAGACTGTTCCAAGGTGTGGATGGTTGTATGCACGTATGGATAATTTCAGCCCAGAACGCAGCAGAAGCTGAGTTAAATGCTTTTTTTTTTTCCCAGTCAGATATCCAGACATCAGTATTCCTAACGCAGCATATAATTAGCAAGAGGCAATATATTGTATGATCATGCACGTTAGCACTTAAGTAGAATAAAAATATTTCATTGTCAAGTACATGAAAGGCTAAGAATAAACCCACATCGCTCTTCTTGTTGAATATCCAAATATCATTTCATCGCATTTTTTATCTTCACATTTTTTAGCACAGCTTTGCACTTCGGATATCTCTTTCAATCATGCACACAGCAAGCAAAATGATGGTCATGCCATTCCAGTAGCCTTACCAGTCAATACCAGTCATTTATTAACTAGATAGAAGGTACAATTTTCAGTGCAATCTTTGAACTTTACAAAAGTGAAAAGAGTATCTGAATTTATTTCTTATAATATTCACAGTATGAACAATTTTCCTTTTGTAGACATGTTTATTGTAGAAATAATTCAGCAATAAATTCAAGCTCTACAAGAGTTGTCTTTTACATAAATGGAAGTTAGAGACCTGACATTTTTATTAAGCTGTTTGCATTGTTATTATTTAAAGAAATCAGTTTAAAGACATATTGTGTGCTTGTATAGCTCACCTTAGGAAGGGATTACCAAGGTCTGTACTACTCTTGATGCATCCTTAGCCAAAGGCAGGTCTCCAAATTACTGAGTACCAATCAAGCTACCCGCTTATAGTCTGTGTATCCTGTTAAGGATATGATGGCATATCCTTAACCATGGATATGCCATCCGTGGCATATAAGAAAGAATAAGAACTGTATAGGCTCATCATTCTTCTAAACACTCGAAGATGCTGTAAGGGCATTTACGAGGCTGCCCCGTAGGAACACGTACCAGCAGCTAGGCATGCTCACCCACAAGCTGGTGGCGGTGAAGCCCTAGAACACATCCCAGGCAAGCCAGGGACTGTGCAGAAGGAAAACAGAGTGTCCCCATACACACACATAAGCCAGGGCATCCGCAGTGTCTGCAGTGCAACTGCAACAGTGAGACAATACAAACACCTGCCAGGAAACAGTATATTGTCCCAGTATAGAAATAGGCCATTATACCCTAAAAAACACTTATTAAACCCGGTATATTCAAGCCAACAGTCAAATAGTCATTGAAATGTGCTTCATGCAAATGCCTGGGGGGCACTGTACCATAAAAAAGATTTTTGTATATACATATATAAATGCACCACGGTATTTAAGTGCTAAGTCTACCAAATGATTATTTCTTCATGAGTTCTCTTCATGAGGAATAGGAGACAGAATTTCCTACTGGGATGATTGCTCTAAGTCAATGAAGTTACTGTAGAGATTGCAGCCCAGCAAAAGACCCAGCAGAGGCTTAGGGTAAGGATGTGGAACTGGTCTAACTGGAAAACTAGTGCTTGAGAGGCCACATAGTGACAGCAAGAGACTGAAGAACAGGTTTTATCCTGAGCACCAGAAAATATTGCTACCAGGCACAGACCTGACTTGGAGCAGATCTCTACAGATATTAATGAAAGGATATGGGAGATATGATGGAGGAGATAGTGAAAAGGAAAGCACCTGGCAAGTGCTAACGAGACACAACTGGGATGAGGACAGCTGGCAAAATTAAGTGATTTTTCTCCCTGCTGCTAATGAGGAGAGAAATTTGCAATATTCTCAGGAGTCTGAGAAATGGAAAAGGAATTATTTGGCATGATAAAATATCTTCATTGGAGTTTGAGACTCACGCTAGGGGGATTCAGGGAAGATTCAGCTTGCTTTTTTTAGTTCATGGAAGCCAAGGGAGTAGGAAGTTTGGGTGTGTGTTGGATACAATATGAAGTATTATATTTGCTCTGCGTTGCACACAATGTTCCTCCATAAGCTCTTTTGGGGACATTAACTTCCCCTTTTTTTTTTCCTTCTGTATCTCCTCATGCACTTAAGTACCATGTCAAATTTGTCAGGGTGTTTTGGTTAAGATAAAGGTTTTGGTAAAATGTCTCAGGAGTGCTACAGTCTACTGCAAAGTGCTGAAGAAAACCCCCATATCACTGTTTGGAGCAAGATTTTGACCACAGTAGCCATGAGAAGCCCAAGCTGTCCCTGGGGTCAAAATTAAGATGGTGGAGTTGAGTTGTAGCTCACTTGCCAGCCACCACCAGCTCTGGGGTGGTAGCACTGACGGGTGGTGCTTTTGCATCTAGTCGGACCCACATTCAAACACCTCCATCCCAGGAGTGCCAGACCCACAGGCCCGGTCTTTGGCTTACAGACCATCAAGGGCACTGTCCATCTTTGAACACCGTTGTGCAAAACCCCCACTCAGGAACGGGTCTTCATCTCCTCACCACTCCACTGGGTCAGGCCACACTGGGTTTGAGGTGCCTGCAGAGTGCCTGCTCGCTGTTTGATAGTCATCTGCTACAACCGCGAGGAAATTTATGAGCCAGGAGGCTACATCCTCACTTCTTGGCACCTGCAGGTTCTCCAGGAGCCATAAGTTTTGTTAAACTGCATTTTTGCTAAATAAGACCCAAGGCACCACTTCCAATTTTCCGAAGCAACGAGCAATTGGCAAGTTTGAATTGATCTTCCTTGTTCCTCCCAGTGGCTTTTGGCTCTCTGTGGCACTAGGCTCAGCTGCCTAATCACTTACGGGATGCAACGGGGCAGCTACTCAGCTCTTTGCTGTGCAAGATCATACCAGTTACCGCAGCCTACCTGTCCCACTGCCAGTTGGCACAATCTGCTTTCTTTTTCATCAGTGGCAAACTGTAGGATTCAGGTTTTGCATGTCCTTGTGACAAGGCAAGTGCCCAAATCCCTATGCAGGTTCACAAAGGAGGATCAAAAATATCTGAACGTTAGGCTTTTATCTGCCCTATGCAAGCATTGGGTTTCCCCTCACCAGTGTGTAAAACCTCTCTAGGGGTACAGCGTTATTTAAGATGTTTGGGTCTGTGGCCAGACCTCGAAATTCATCCTCCCATGAGAAATCCTGGCTGCAGGGGAACAAATCACACCTTCAAGCTTCTATTTTGGGGGAGCAACAGTCAGAGCACAGCCTGCAGCTCTCCTGTTACACCCTCTTTTGTACTGCAGCGAGAAGAGAGGCATCGTAATACTAGAAGAGATGAATGGTATCTACTGACTTCTTTATCCAGGCTACAGTATTGACCTGTATCTGCTTCATAAAGGTGAAAAAACATGGATAACTGCGTGGGTTGAGCAGGAACATCTTCCTGCTGCCAGCTGGCAAACAGCTTGGGGATTACAGCATGAGGATTAATAGCCTTTGTCATTTGTAACTGCAGATGCTAACCTTACTCACATGACGGACTGATCTTCTTTGGATTCTGTGCCTGTTTGCTGTTCCAGAAAGATGACCTTGGGCTGCTGTGAGAGACAAAATATTTACACATTCATTTCTTCAGGCCCTCAGCGTAGGCTGCAGGAAGACATAAGCTCGCTCTGCGTTGAAGGGATTAAAAAAAAAGAAACACAGGGGAAAAAAAAAAGAGGCTGGATGACTTCAGCGGATCTGGAGCGAGGAAATCATGCTGAGAAGCTGGGTTTCAGCTCAGGCCCCATGCCACTGAAAGCAGCTGTGCTCCTTTCTGGGGCATGGGCAGACACCCAGCTCCGCAGCAGCACAAATGCACCGAGCTGGCCTCACCACTGCCGGTCACTCCCATTTCTTGCACCACAACTTGTTAAATCTGCAGTAAATTGCAAATAACTCCCCCCCAGCAGCTCTACTGACTTACCCTGTCTATCCTTCCAAGCTTCAGAATCTCTCACCTTCTGGCTGCTTTTGTCACTAAGGAGCAGCCTGAAGACAGCATCACTGTCAGGGGTACGAGGATGTACTTGCACAGGCTGAATGGGAAAACCTGCTTCATTCCAAGTGTGAGCTCTACAAACCCCAACTATTTTTTTTTCCCTTCCTCAACCCGCAGTTACAAACATCACACTTAGCAAACTGGAAAGGGAATGTTCCTGCATATTAATTCCTGTTAATTCCTTCAGGCTCTATAGCTCTTTCATTGATCACGGAAAAGAAGCAGCAGATAAAAGGCAGGTTGCTTCTTGCATCGAACCTCTCTCCACACCGAGCTGAACGGGTGTCACTAGTTTGTAAACAATTATGTCTTGCAGCCCATCAGCAACGTTCACACTCCACAATGAGACGAGAGAGCACAAAGGCAAGGTCTTGAAAATAGATATCAGACCTTGGAAATGACTCCAGGAGAAGCTGGGTCCCCTTGAGCACCAGGATAATGCATTAGGGAAAGGCCTTTGCTCTGCCTTTCTGTCCATCTATTCTGCTGAAGGGCAGGAGGTAGCTGAGAGGGATGAAGCGCAGCCATCACACAGATTAAAGATGATGAAAAATATGGGAGCGGAAAGCAAACTCTCCAGGCACACGAGCTCCAAGGTCATCGTCGGCTTTAAATGAAGGAGAAAATGAACTGCCACCAGAGGAAACGCCTGCTCCTCTGCCAAGCTGACACCATCGGCTTCACGCTGCAGAAGCGATCGATAGCAGCTGGCAGCATTCGCTTCTCTGAGTTCAAGAACAGCTAAAAATGTTCCCGACTGAAGATCAGTCGATGATGTAAAGCACCAAGCTGCTCCTCAGGAGGAAAATACCTGCGAGGCCTGTGTGTCCACGCCAGGACATAGGAGCTGATGGGGGGAAGCAGGCCACAGCAAGGCCCACACGGTTAGAAATGCCAGTAAAAAGGAACCCCAAACAAATCATGGATCAGGCAGCCCAGAGGAAGCCTTTTCAAGGGGAGGGTTGTGTTAGCTATAGCTGCAGCTCAGTGGGCTAAAATGTACTCGTTTCTGTGGGCATCACTCGAAAATCAGCACCATCGCAGAGAAAATAGACACCGTGAGATCATCCTGTTCTGCTGTCAGTTTGCATTAAAAACAAAAAATAAAACAGCAGAGTGCTTAGCAGGACAGGGGAGTGTGGGCTGCAGAGAGACTGAGGCAGGAACAGACTGCAGCTTGTTAAAAGATGCTGCTCAAGATCTGGAGATGTTTCCAGAGCACTTGCCCACAGGATTCTGGCTGGGAAGACCGTGTCAGTGCAATTAGCTCCTTCCCACTCATTGGTTTTGTGGGTTCAGAGAGTTTTCTTTTCCTCTTAAGAGAAGAAAACTCAAATAAGCCAACAGGGGATGAGTTATCCTTGAAAACACACGTGCATTAGGAAATCTGCACTCACACATGGCCAAGCACTCCCAGCCTTTGACTTCTGGCTCTGGAAGCATCCCATGCCTCTGCCCATGGCAATTACTCCATAAGGAGCACTCGGTGGGAGTCACAATCCCCAAGGAATATTCCTGGAAAATCAGTCTCCTCAGGTCCTCTAAGGGAAGCAAAGGGTTAAAACGGTGACTGAAAGGGCAGTGGTATTTACAGAATAAGACCATGAGCACAAGCCCGGCCTGAATCAATATTAGCAGTGACTAATTCAGTCCATCAATGGAGCTCTGGAATACAGGAGAGCTGCTGGAAAACCGTCTTGTTTCACAAACTGTCCACACCGTGAAGGAAAACAGATCACAAAAGCAACAAAAATCCCCAAACCGAGCCAGCAGGCACCAGCTCCCCAATCCTGCCTCCACGCCAGGACTCCTCAAATCCCTCCGTGCTTCGGTGGGAATGTAATGAACCTCAGCAACACACTGCTCAAGGCTTGCATGAGCTAACAGGTCTAACAGCAGCTCTGAAAGGGCACCGGTCCCCCCTTGCCTCAGCCCCTTTCCCTCCAAATCCCTCTCATAAAACATCAGGCCAAAAAGTTGCTGCAACGATGCAGTGACCTGCTTCCATCTGGGAGCGAAGCTGGAACATGTGCTCAGACACCAACTTGCTCTGAGTTATTTTCTCCTCCTTTCCTTTGATTTCCTATAATCTACACTGAAAATGTCTTTTCAAAATTCAGTTCCCTTATGCTGCATCTTCAGGACAGATTTTGATACAAAAATGGTATGGAAGTTAAAAAAGAGTTTACCTCATTGCTTTTTAGAATGATCTTTTCCAGGAATATTTTTTTAAACCACACTATTATGATATTGGGTTCTCTCCAGCTCATTTCGGAAACACCTTATCAACGTATGCCTCTCCTTCAGTTAATCACTATATTAAGCACAAGCAACACTTTGCAGATGCAAGAAGTTACGAAGAGAATTTCAATTAATTTATTATACATAGACATCTCATATATATTATCTGTGATAATATAAATTGCTTATAAACCCTTGCATATACATTTTGTGAATTTCAGGGAAAAAGGATTCAGAAATTTGAAAACACAACAGAAATCAGCCAATGAACCTTTTGAATGGGGCAGTTTCCTGTGATTTTTTTCCCTCCTAGAATAAAAGTACATGATAAAGAAACACATAATCAGACCTCTTTTGCTGGTTAAGCCCCAAGTACTCATTTTCTCTCCTGTTGGTAATTCAACAGCTTTAACCGTGCAATCAAAAATACATTTGTTTGTGCAGGTGTATTTGGGTTAAATCCTGCTTTGTGGTGCAAAGCTGTGGCAGTGCAAAGCAGATATTTTACCAGCTTACCCAGGCAGTGGAGGACAACCCTCCTGCGTAGGATCCCACCAGTCTCACTGCAATAAAAGATGTTGGGTTCAGAGGGGTGAGTGAAAAGAACAGCAGTGAAGAAGACAACGAGGCTGTTGTGGTACAGTGGGGAGTAGAATTGGTGGCTGGTCTAAGTAAACAGCAAAACTAACCCACAAAATGGTCCAGTACAGAAGGAGCTTTTCAGCAAGATGTTTCTTGCACCTCCCTGTCATCCATATGAATGACAAAATGCCAGTCCTCTCCTAGAAAGTGTGGGGCATGGAAAACTGAGCAGCTAATGGTATTTGCAGATCTTGGCACCTTCCTGCCTACCTACAATCCTTCACTGCACCAGAAGATTCAGGTCTTCTGCTGTGTCACATGCAGCTTCACAACAGCAAACACCCACTACACTTTTAGTAGCCAACGAGCAGGCCACTTCCCTCCGTGTCTCTTGACTCCATGACTTCAGTTTGCACAGGCAGGAAAAAAGAATAAAATGGAAAAAGGCATCATAGCCTCAAGAGTGACCATATAGAAATGTCGTCACCTCATCCAGCTGGCCTGCTCCTTGCACTGTGTCCAGGTAAAGGCAGGAATCGTCTCTCAGGTTGGATCAAGACACCCAGTCCCTCTAGGGCACGGTCCCCTGGATCCTACTCCTCGTCTGTTCACCCAAAAGATACAGTAAAATAACTATTTACTGCTCAGTGCCAAATATACTCCCTTTTGAGATCCTCGGGAGATTTTATGGGACAGGATATATGGGATTCAGCAACCTGAGCTGTGCTGAATCACTGAGAAACAATATTTAAAACCTCTCTGTGTTACACTTGCAGAAATGCTTTTCTGAATGAACTTTTACTAAACAAGGTAACCTGTGGTCATAACAACATAACAATGATGCAGAAGAGAGTCATTTAGGCACCAAGGTGGACATGCAGCTTGTTCTGGTCTTTTTTCTTTTTTTTCTTTGTTAGTCATGATGACATAAGCCATGAACTTCCAGTATGCAACTAAACATGCACTGTATGGTCATTACACATAATTGATGCTCTCTCTCTCTCATGCAAACCTATGGCAATACAGGCTAACAAGTGCACAGGATGCCTAACTGAAAATACTGGTTGTGTTTAATCCTAATGAGTAATATCCACTGCTAGTATAGGAGAACAGTAGTAATGCCTAGGCACTTAAAAGTAGACAGAGAATTCCGTAGTGCTTCCCCATGCTGCCTGAAAAATATATTATCCAGTCTGAAGTGGCATCAAATGCTTATTTCTAGGACCTAGAAACACAACAGTAAGGGGGAGGAAGTGTGATGTGCATGCAGGCTAGACTAATGAGCTATCTGCATGTCAAGAATATTTGCAAACATCATTAATATGAATATATGAGGAAAAACGGAAGAGAATTTATTCCAGAAGAAAACAGCTTCAGTCTGTGATGACTGAGCCTATGACAAAATGAGCAAGATAATGACCAGAGAGGGGATTTTGTAGATTCTCCCATTGCTTTTCTCAGTGGTTAATTATTTGGATGTGGAGAAGGCAGGAGTACCTGGAAAGACAAGAGCTAAACATGCCTCCCAGGCCTTGCCACCTACAATCACCATGACTGCTGAGGCTGAAAAGTCAGGCTCAAGGGTACTTGACCTGTTGGAGCTCAGCGGTTGTTCCAGCTGGCTGGGAAGAGGGAAGAGTAGCCCACAGTTTCAGGATCTGCAGGGTCTCCTGTAACCATTAGGACTCTAAGAGTGTGTGCCACCTGCACACCTGCATCCCCTTCGTTTCCTTCATTTCTTGCCAATGATCATGTTCTTCTTCCCCGCTGCTGTTCTGACCCATAGAAATCCAGCCGATCATCTCCTTACGCTTCATGCTGCGTCTGTTGTATATGGAAATCATGAGCGTGACGTCGGAGAGCTGGAAGAGAGCAACCTGGAAAATGAAAGTTTCCTTGTAGACAGGGTTGGGTTGTCCTCGACGGATGGAGGTCTTGCAGCGAGACATCTCCTGGCCCACCGAGTTGAGCAGACAGAGCTTTCCGTAGGTGTCTTGGACAAAACAAGGACAAAACAGAGGAATTAAAATTGCTGCCATGGGTCGCAGACTCAACGAAAGCACCAAGCAGTCAAGAAACTACCCTCAGAACTCCGAGCACAACAGTTTTGCCTGCATAAGCATTAAATGAGAGCAGAACTGGACTGCTCTACAGGGGAAAATCATGCAATGAGGAGCAACAGGTGAAACACCTCATGGATTTCCTCATATTTAGCTAGAGAGAAGAAAGAAAGTGAAATGTGTGATCTGCCCTTACTCTCTTGTATATACATATATATATACGTGTGTGTGTGTATAAAAAGCAGGAAATCTGGCTCCCAAACCCAACCAATCTGTCAAAAACTAGTCAAAACTATAAGCATCTCTGTGGATTCTTCACACCCAATGACTTATTTGCACCTTCTCCTCCTCCTCCTCACAACACAGCTTCACAGGAGCTGTCTTACCAGGGCTTCCCTTGGCTGCACTTACCTCTCAGCATTTTCCTTGCCTTTATGACCTGCTATTTGGAACAGTAAACAAACAAACAAAAAAAAAGGCCTGAAAAAGACAAGGAGGAACCCTGCACACTGAGTGAAATGATCTGACACACACTAAGGCTTCAGGGCATATTCTGAATTCTCATCTTACTTCTTTGTTGGACTCGAGGTCAATTTAATTCACAATTTGAGCCAAGGAAAGAGGTAACAGTGATGAAGCAATACAAGAAAGGGATGGTCCGTTTCAGACTTCCAGTAAATTCAACCGTGAAACTCTTGCCGCCTCCTGCATGAACTATCTCATCTTCACTATTAATTTGCAGGCAAAGCCTTGTGGTACCACTCTCCCTGTACTCAGCTCAGTGCAGCTTTCAGCCTTGCTCTGTGCTGATGACTTGGTTCGAAAAAGCCCCATTCTAACCCTGTGTAAATCTGCACCCGAGTTTGAGAGCAATTACTATTTCAGAGCATGCTGAAGACAGGAAATAAATAACAAGCCACCGTCTCCTGTCTGCAGCATGTCTATCCTCTGCTGTTCCCGATTGATGTGCTATTTTACGCACTTATCTGCTGAGCAACACAAGGTGTGAAATTACACTTCAGGTGTGAAAACACTTCTGTGTCTCAAAAGCAGGGCTCTCTGCTCTTCAAACTGTTCCACTGAAAAAGCTGTCAGGAGACTGACAATCGTGGAGCAAATTGAGAGCCTGCACAGCTGTACAGCTATCGAGTTACCGCGGGGAAAGTTCAGCCCAGTCATTAGCTAGTGGTGCCAATTTGGCACCCGACGTAACATCGGAGACGAAGCAAATCTTGCCAACAAAGACCTGCTCGTTAGACGGAGAAGCAAAGCAATTTCAGGCTTCATTCTGACATGAAATATTTGGCTGATTGTAGCTGGGAAAGAAAGGATGACTTTAAACCCAAAGTGGAATTCAGGCTTTAGGCACTTTACCAAGAGGTAAAGACCCAGCTCCCACAGCAATATTCAATTTGGGTGACACTGAGGGATTGATTTCTGTTACAGCTTCAGACCACAGAATTGAAAAGCACAATAGAGGACTCTCCAAGCTCAACCGAATGTGAAACCAAGCAAGATAACTAACAGAGGCAATTTCCTGCAATACTTGTGGAGATGATGCTTTGCACTGACAAACCATAACATGCATTAGAAGTATTCTTCATGGGGCAGTTTTGGTCAGAGGTTGCTGCACAACTTCCTGGAATTAAAATTAAGGGAAGAATAGAGAGTTTATGAATTTTTAAAGTATTCTTTCTTTTTTTTTTTTTTTTTCCCCTCTCTCCATCATGAGAGGAGGCAGGTTTCAAATTACTGAAAATTTTCAGACAGGTTGATTTCGAAACACAATCAGCTAAATAAGGACAATTCCCTGCTTAAATTTCACAGCTTGTTTCTTTCAAATTGAAATCTCACATTTTCTGCATAATTTGAATTCGCTTTCCGAACCATTTGCAGGCAGAAAGCTGAAAGAGCTTGTTTCTGCTGACACGCAGGAGAGGCGAGTTCTGGAACATGGGAATTCATGGGAGGAGGACCTCTCTATTTGCTCCTGGCCCAATACCTTAGCTATTCCCTAGATACATCCTTGGTCTTTTTTCCCTTTTCCTACCACCCTCTGAGAGCTGTTTTGCTGAAGATGAGACTTGAACGAGTTTTTTTGTTGGGATCAGAGGAGGAAACACGGCTGAGAAGAGTTGATAAGGTCAGGTGACAGGTACCAGGTTCTCCTGCCCCTCTTCCCAGCTCCCAAAAGAGCGTGCCATCCCATCTGAGCATGGGACTTCCCCAAGGGCAGATGAAGTGTTTCTTGAGCTCATCTTCCCACCCCACTTGAGGGAACCAACACACGCCTCTGTTTTTCTGAGATGTGGAGAGCACTGAAGTCTAAACTTCCCTCTAAGTAAACCCTCCTATCCTTCCTGCTGCTGTCAGCATTAAGAACTCTGGTGAGATTCATCACCCCTAATCACAGACACACACATTCCAGCAGACCCCCTGCAGAGCAAACCAAAACATAGCCAATACCACCAACGAAGTATATGGCATAAGCAGTGACCTCGTTTACCAGGCTACACCATCATTTCTGATGATTTAGGTTTTAACATTAAAGTACCACAGCTCAAGTCTCATAGGATATATGCTGGATGGCCCTATCAATCTTCCAGGTGATGAACAGATTGATTTCTTGTACCCATAAAGTCTAGAATGTCACATCCCTGACTGAGGCTTCAACTTTAGCAAGCGAGGAGTAACACGACTATCATTAAAGAAACCCAAGGATTGCACAGATGACAATTTAAATCAACAGAGATCAAAATTAGATTTTTTCCCCCTTCTTTAATATGTATCAGAATCTGTTATGCAATGCTGTGTCAAGACCCTGTTTGCAAAGCATCAGGGTCAGCAGGGTTTCTGCAACTGTCATGTGGATAAGGTAAGAACACGCATTCTGGAAAGAGACTAAACTCCATGTAGACCATGGACCAAGAGCCTTGGGTCATCCCCATGTAATCACAGACACAAAATTGGTGCAGGTTACAGCAGAACCAGGCTGCCTTTCTTCTCAAATACACTGAGTGTATTTTACCAGCCAAAAGAATCAATTTTGCCTGAACAGAAATAAAAGAGTAGGTGTGGGTAATATATTTAGCAGCTGAAATTTACTTTGCAGAGCTGGTGCATATGAGGCAGAGCTGTTATTCTGCTTCACTAAATGCATTTTTAAACTGTGGCTCACCCCTTGTGCTCCTGCAGCATCTTTCTAGGCGTCTCATTGGCAAATGCTTCCTAGCTCACCTTGTGGTCCACCTTGGTCCTTTAGGACAGAGCATTCACAGCTTCAGTTGGCTGTACTAAACCCATCCTGGGATGCATGGCAAAATTAGGGGAAGTAGAGCAGGGATGAACTTGTATATCTGCTGAGGAATGTATGTGTGAGAGCATCTACTCATTATGAAGGCAAACATTTTGCATTTAATTACATGCTCAGATTCAGTAATAGCCTCATTACTGTGGCATCTCAGCACTTTACACTCTTCAGTGTGTTTACTGTTATGCCACCTCCGTCAAGTACAAAAGAAGTGAGACTAAGGCTTATATTCCTTAAATTGCGAAGTGCTCACCCTCCAGTTAGGCACCTACCTTGCTGACACACGAAAAAAGAGCTAGACCTCTAAATATCTAGGAGTGTTTGAGACTATAAAAGTTGCCTACAGTTACAAAAAGAGTTTGCAAACCAGCTGCAATAAAGTCTAATTTTGCCAGGACCAATTTTAGCACCACATTCTCCGAGTTCTCCCTTTCTGGATAGACTTTGCAAAAGAAGTTCTTGTTACAGATCGTTTTTGCTATAAACTCATCTTTCATCCCTGGGACAAGTGGCCAGACGAAAATTCATGTATATATAAAATATCAACACCTCTCTATTTAATACCGGAGCAGAAAGTACTAAATTAAGGAATGCTGCAAGAAGCCAGACACATTTTGGGCTGGTGCTGCATAATCTTATTCCAGAGGTTTGGCCAAATGTCTTCTCATGCAAACTGCTCTGTCTCCATCAGCACTGCCCCAACCATAAACCATCCCTTGAAAGCTCATCTGCAAAGGCAATCAGTTTATCTGCAATTCTTCTAATGACCCATTTCGGTTTTCATCCTTCGAAGGGAACTAACTCATAATGACAACTCGGGGGAATAATCAACTATAATTTATGTGTTCCTGTTTTTGGAGCAAGGAGTATAGCGTGAGTTCTGCTTTCATTTACCCTGAGCTCCACAGTTCTCAATAAAGTTGACCCGTGAATAAAAACACAGCAATACAAAAGTGTCCAACCCCCTGCTCGATTTTATATTTAGAGAGGAAACAAACCACCAAAGCCTCTTGACCTCTTGGCTTGGGGCCTGCGGGGTACAAGGCAGTGCTATGGACTTCCAGGCTCTCACTCGAGGCCAGCGAGCTCGTTTCCAAAAGCAGTACAGCCATGGCAGCGTGTTGCGATCCAGCCCAGTAAGACCTGCAATAAAACACAGCCTTGGGCCTACAGCTTAATTTCACCCAGCTGGTGGGCCCACACTCCCAGCCTACATAACAAAGAGCAGCACGGCTTGGCAAGCCAGGCCCAGATCTAGACTCTGTTTTATTCTTTATAGCACAATTCCATGCACGGTAGAGAGATGCCCTATCTATTCTGACCTCAGACCCAGGAGATTGCTGCTCAATCAATGAGAATCACTTTTTTTGCCCAGTTCAAAAATACGTTGAAAACAGCCAACGGCAGCCACAGATGTGCATCTAGAGAACAGCACTAAGGAGAATTAGACTCCAACTTTTGTCTTCAACCCCACATTGTGAAAACCTGGGCCAGAGGCAGCTTGTGGCCTACTAGATTTACTATTTAAAAGCTGGGAGCTGCCTACCACTTCCCTGTGGAGCCAACTTTGTCCCCCTCATTTCACCAAGTCTCTCCCACTCGGGTCTCCTCTCGCTTGGCTGGCAGCTCGTGGGGAAGGCAGAGGCTGGGACCTGGCAGTCTTTGCAACTTTGTGAGTCACAGCAGAAAGGAGCAGCAATGCTTGAATTTCAAAGGCAGCAGAGTGCTTTGCTCCCTGGGAGCACCGCTTGGGCTCTGGGGAGCAAACTGGGAGCACATCCTCACCTGCCTTCACCCAGGACATTTGCCACACATCCACAACACGCTGCCCTTGCTGCACTGCCGAGCCCCAGGGACACGTGGCACCATCGTTAGCCTGCGCTTAATGCAGCTGAAGCTGATGCGAATGCGTCTCCAGATGCACGAGGTGTCTGTGCTCTAACAAGGGCAACCCATTTGCAGCCCTTCACACAAAGCAGAGCGGGCTCCTCGCTTCGCTGCCGGTCTCAGAGAGGGTTGGAAATGGCAACTGAGAGCATATCAAAAAGCACTAACGTGGTGACAGGGACAGAAGCACCGCTGCACACAACGCAAAGGGTGCTCGAGCCCGGCCTTGCTCACCTACCATAACGGTGTCCACGAGCACGGCATTATCACACAGCCTGCCGCCAGGGCCCCTGCAAATGCCCTTCTTCAGAGGCACTGCAGATCTGCACTCGCCAGCTCTGATGAAAATTTGGGATTGTTGGAGTTCTGCTCTGAGAGCATTTGCTTGGTTTTCAGCTTATTTGGGGAGGGGTCTTGTTTCCTGTGATGGTATGGGGGAAGCACCACCACATACTCTGCTTCAAACACACTCCTTTGATTCAGAAATACCTTCAACTTTATACACTGCCAATAAACACTTTTCATAGACTTTTAGAAATAAGAAAAAACACCGGAAAAAAATTACTGGAAACTTGCAAGCTTATTGCTGCATGTACAATTACCATGGAACATCTCCCACAGAAATCTCACCATCGCTCCCTCAAAGTTCATTGCTTTGCAAGTCTGTTTTAGAAGCCTCATCAATCTCGGGTCTCACATACGATGGGAAGAGCTGCAGCAAGTCAGTCCAGCCAGCCCAGCAGCAACCAACACCAGGTGCCTTAGTAAGTCTACCTCACTGTATTTTTCTTCAGAAACTTGTTCAGGGCGGTACCGAACTCAAGAAGGCTCTCAGTATCCCTGGTGTTCTGCAGGGAGGACCTTGACAGCTTAAGTATCTGCTGTGTGAAGAGCTGTCTCCTCATCTTGCAAACCTGCGACCTCCTAGTTTCATTTTATGACCTTTCATTTTTGTATGTTTTTGTACAACCTTTCGTTCTAGAAGATGATGAATAATCATTCCCAATCCACTTTAGGATTCTGAAGACCCCTGTGAAATGCTCCCCACCTCTCTTTGTCACAGCACGGCAACATGCACATTCCGTTAGTTGTTGCTTGCACGGAAGCTGTTCCAATGCCCCTCACTGTCTCTGTTGTTCTTCACTGCATCTTTCCAATTCTGCCCTATTTTTCCTTTGAACGGAGGAAGCCAGAAGTGTTTATGGTATTCGTTATGCATAGACATTTGTAGTGACGCAATGGTATTTTTCATTTTGTTCTTTGTTCATTGCTTATTTTGCATTTGCCTTTTTTTACTATTGCTGTTGATCCTTGGGTGGACATTTTCCTGAACATATCTACTGTAAGTCTAGCATCTCACTCTCGATAGGCTCAGAGCCCATCATATTAAGTTTTAATTCCCTCCCTACCTCCATACAAGCATTTATCTGCACTTCAGCTTCCATTTCAGTACTGTGACATCCCTTGCAGCTGGCCTCATCTTTACAACCCTGAACAAAACCTTTTCAACTTATCTTATTCTAACTTTATTCAAGGCACATTCAAGGATAGGAAATAAAAAGATACAGGAGGAGAAGCATCAATGTGCTCACTGTGGCACATCGACAATTACTCAGCAGTGAGTAACTGCTGCAGCATCTCCACTGGATTCAAGTCTGAATCAGTCTCTTCAGTCTGAATCCACCCCAGCTCATCCTGCTCCTGGCTCTCCTTTTGTAACTGATGAAGGTATGAATTAAAAAGCTTCAGCAGCTCAAACAAGCTTGTTTAGCTGAAGGCCCCTGTTTAGTGCCAGCTATGCTGGTTAAAAGCTGTTATTATTATTGTTATTATTATTTTTTTTTAATTCAGGTTCCTGGTATGTATGTGGGCAATTACACAAATCAACCTCTGCCTTAGTTCTCCAGGTATGAAAGAAGGATAATAAAACTTTTCTTCACCCACAAACATGTTGACAAGATAAAATCCACTAATGACTCTCAAGCACAAACACCACAATACCCATTTTTTTCCATGTAAGCACCTCCTGTGCTTCTTGGCCTTGCTATGGTTGGCTCAGGTACTTGTTTGTTTTCAGATAAGGCTTCAAGAATTTCTCCCATTTCCAACAGCAGTTCTGATCGCCTGTTCTCTCCCTCCTGTCTTTTTCACCGTTAATGCTATTGTATTTGTTTAATGGGGTTAATATGCTGCTGGTATAATAATGATCATGTACGGATGTAATTATTATGTGCGATTAATTCTGCAGCTGCTGAAAAGCTTGGAGGACTTTTCTTAGGCGAGGGAATATCTTTCCAATAGTCCTTCTCAAATTGCATTACACACAGACATAACCCCCAAAAGAAACATGAAAGGGGGAAGAATGGAGATTGTGGATCAGAGGCTGGAGAGCTGCACCCAGCAGAGCAGCAGATGAAGGTTAAACACCCTCAGGGCAGAGACCATCTCTGCTGTGTGTTTATACACTGAATAGCACAAATGATTCCTGGTGCATAACCACAGTCTCAAGGTACTACTATCATGCAAATAGAACGTAATTGGTTATAAATTTTTAAAGATCGAGCTGACAGAGTTGTAGGCTTCTCTTGTTACCTTCTTGGAGTAAACATCTTTTAAATGAACACGCTGGGTTTTGTTCTTCTAAGAAGAGACGGTATCACAGAACAGAATATGAACCCTAATAAAATCCGAGCACAGGTTCATGATTTCCACAAGAACTGAAGAGAGTTAAGTGCACAGAACGCAAGTCATTAGTGCTAAAATAGCTACGGTGCCCTCATTTAACAAAACTGTAGATGCTTTTCTGCATGAAGCTTTTTGGCACATAATGATAATTTACGGTCTGATGCTGCAGCCATACTTTTGAGTGCTCTTAAGTACTTTGAGTGATAATGGACCTATTTGTGTGATCAGGGATTGCAGACTCAGGCCTATAATGCAGCATATTCCCCAGACATTTCCTGGGTATCTGGCTTTGACCAAACTACCCTTAAATTCCACATAAAACAGCTACAGAGAAGACAAAGCCTGAAAAATTCAAGTCTCTGTAAACTGCTCAGCTGTTTCCTAACTCTATCCCTTAACAAGTAAGCACTAATGACTTTGATATCTCACAGTCTCAGTTCAACCTTCTGCAACCCATCTAAATAGCTAAATAAAAGGACTTTCACACATGCACAATCCCACCATGTCCAGTCTTTCTTTTCTTCTCCAGAAAAGCATTTCTGGAGAAATGCAGTTTTAACCTCTACAGATTTTATCACATTAAATCACCCATGTCCAAGCACAGCTCTTGCTTCTACACGGGGCAAACCCTGCGTCAGGAGGTGAGGGCTGGGGAGGGAGCCTACATGCTGCAGGAGATGCTGAGCTCCATGTCTACGTGGTGCCACATTAGCGTAACTACTACGTGCATCAACATGCATGGAGTCAAATGGACCCTGGACAAGGCATAGAGTGTAAAGCAAAAAATCCTGGTCTTCTGCCACAAATCTTTCCATAAATGGCTGCTCCAAGCTGCAGTTTGACTTTGGGCTGTAGTGCTCCAAAGCACTGTTATACCTTTTAAAGAAATAAATCATCCCGCTCAAAGAACAGAACCTGAGGTTGGAAGTATTGGGGAAAACACAAGGGCTATTTCCTTGCCTTCTAGAAAGGAAGAGAGCAGTTTTAGCTTTCACCTCGTGACAGGCTCTTATTGAACATCTGCACAGTTCGGATGGCAGGCGGACCACACAGCATCCCTTCCTTGTGCAGGACTTTCCCGCCAAACTGTGCCCCAGCACCAGACACAAGTGCCATTTGGCTTCTCTTTCTTCTTTTTCAATGCTTCAAGCTCCTGCTTCACTGGGCTTTCCTCTGCTCACTACCCTACTGGGAATTTTGAAGGTTCATAAGAACAATGTAGAAAAGCAAGGAATCTGAGTAAAGAAAGGCAGACTGAGAACCTTCCTGTGAAAGAAATGTTGAATCCCTGTGTTTCACCTAATAATGGTCTATCACAGACATACTGGTTTGGCAGCAGAGTTGGACTGGTTGCAGAAGGGATAGGAAGGATCAACTCAAAACAGCCTTAGCAGCACAGAACTGACACGAAGCAATGTGAGGACTATGGGTTTGGGTGACTGACACAGACTTTGCCTAGGCTGTCAAAGTGGTTTAACTAGACAAATCTGAAACCCTTCAAACACAGAAAACAGAACATTCAAATAGTAGCTAAAATGAGAACTCTCTCAAAGGCCTCCTTTTCTCACATGTTGTTTCTGCTCTCCTCTCATCAATAAACATACAAAATGCTCAGCAGGGTGAGAGATTCTTTCAACACAACTACTGCACCTCCTGTGTGCCCATCAGCTACAGAAGTTGAATGAGATGTATAATGAAGGCAGCTAAACCTCCCAACCTGCGTGCATGTGCTTGATCTGCCAAGCCCCATCCTCACCACAGGCCCAGAATACATAAACACAAGCAGGAACAAATGGTTAAGTAATCTACATGGAAACCTAAATTGTCTTGGCTAAGCCCAGATTGGCTAGGGCTACACAGCCCTTAGTCTTGTCTTGGACTGGTACAAAGACTTGCCCTTAATTCTTGTGGGACTGGCTGACCACACAGATTCCTGCAATAAATTTATGTTGAATGATTTATGTGCAAGTTTTCATATCCATATACTGAAATGTTGCTATACCTAGGCCAAAGAGCACAGCATCTGGCACAGGCCATTATGCCACTTGCCAAGCTGCAGAGGTCAAATCTAGCGAATGCGAGGAGCTCTGACAGGCAGTCACCCCTGACAAGACAGCAATCATATCACACTAAACAAATGCACCAAGTAGCAAAAAAGACTCGTCTCCCATTGCCATGTGCTGCTGATTGCAGCCAGCGGGCACAAAGACAAGACAACCTGAACACTGAGCTGCCATCCACGCCACGGAGGCACCCAGCAATAAAGCACTATGGTTGCATGACTCCATCTATACTTATACTATCCGTTCCTGATCCTTCCCAAGCACTAACAGCAACTCAAGCATTAAATACATCTATTGCAAGGCTTTTTTGATTTTTATTCTCCTACATTTGGAGGAAGAAGACTCAGCTACTAGGACCCAAGAGAACTAATTTCAAATCTTCTTCCTCTGGATTTTTTTCCTGTGTGACTGCAGGAACTTACAGCTGCAGGAACACCAAAGGGTACAAAGCACTAGGTCAATGCTCAGCAGGACAGCAAGTGGGAATAAGCCAAGTATTTCCCAGGGAAAACCTTACAGCATGAGGCAGGTCTTCTGCAGGTCATATGCTAACATATAAACATTTGAAAAAACTGCTTTCTTCTCACAAACCTGCTGAGAATCTCTTGTGCTTTGGGTCTGCACCTATAAAAGGGAAGTATTCTAGCACTTTTCCCCACCAGCATATGTTTTAGAGGTAAATGCAATAAAGTTATTGAGATATTACTCTTCTGTTAGTCGTCCTTGCATGATTTCCTCCATTTACAATGTTAAGATTTCCTGATATACGTGTTCAAAACATTGCTTTTAATTTTCAATCAGATACTCTGAAAGGCAACTCAAATCAGGAATCCATAATGAGACGTCCCGAGGAAGAAAATAAAAAAATAAAAATAAATAATAATAAAAAATGACTCGGTGGTGTTATTTAATAACAGTGCAAGTACTTACCAGGTGGCCTATTAATTGC
Organism: Nothoprocta pentlandii; assembly: GCA_013398315.1. NCBI lineage: Eukaryota > Metazoa > Chordata > Aves > Tinamiformes > Tinamidae > Nothoprocta > Nothoprocta pentlandii. Next base: position 1,976,980 of record VZSG01000034.1, read on the forward strand.
AAGGTTTCGGAAGTGGCTGCCTTTGATCATCTCCACGGCGAGCCGCCCCGTAGTGGCATTATACGCCAAGCCCACGAGCAGCTCTGGCACCCCTCCATGCGACAGGGACTGTGTCGAGGAAGCGCTGTCGCTGTGAGAGATTGCTGACAGACTAAGCTGAGAGTCTCCACTCTGCAGGGGGAGAGAGCACCGAAAGTCTCATCAGGACACTCGCTACCACCCTCCCTTTAATTTATGGCTTGGAGCCTGGGTTAGGAAAGATCTGCCTTCAGAGGTGACAATGACTAAGAGTCAGCTGCATGAATTACGATGGGGCACAACGCGAATCAGAGCATCACTTTACGAAAACACATTTCTGAACTCTCTCTTTAAAGACGAGGATCTCTGTCTAATGTGTTATTACTAGTGTAAATCAAAGTCTCCAAGATAAGCATACATCCTAGTAGATTAAATGCAGAGTAAATCTCCTTGAAAATTATATTCGAGAGGAATGCATTTAGCACATTCTTTTTCTTGGTCACACACTGTGGTTTTTCTTTTTTTTTGCTTTCTTTCCTCGCTGTCAGGATGTTCTCCTCACCCCCTACCCACCCAGAGTATGATGTTTTATTCATTTTGCATACAAAACCTCACACTGAGCTTCTTATAGGCAGTGAATAATCTCAGCGCTTGTCTACACAAATTGATTGGCGTAGTCAGACTTGGATGCAACTGTGCTGTGGATGGAAGGCTATGAGGCAGCACAGCCGGTTCCTCATCACATGACTCACCTCTCCAATCTTCTACAGAAAATAACACTGCTGAGTATCTCTTGTAAGATGGAAACTGAGCCCTGAAGATACTTCACCGCGTGAAGCAGAGATCCACAGGCTGGTACTAAACTAAACAAGGCAGCTCTTGAACTGTACAGCTCCACAAACAGCATGGTACACAGGAACTAATACCTGTGTGGAAATGAAGATTTAATAGATGGTTCTGGGACCCAAGGTACTAATTCTGCTTGCCACATGATTTGATGAGCTGTGTGTGTAATTACAAGCTTACCACCTAAGCCACCGTTAACAAGGTACAGCTTTGTGTAAGGTCGACACAACTTGTGCTTCATCTTATTTCAGATAATTTCTGTCATAGTATGTGAGAGATAGATGAGTTGCAGCCTAACAGCCCCAAATGAAGTTAGACTCAGCTAGTCTTTGCTCACCAAGCACACAACTTCAAGGACTCCACGTTTCTTTCATTAGACTTACACTCAGATTGCTCCTTGGCTCCAAGACCAACGTCACCTTCACTTCCTCCTCCTGGCTGATGTTGCTCAGGTAGAACAACTGCTCTCCCATCATCTTCTCCCTAACCATCTTGTGCACGGCATAGAGGCGGAAGCGGACTGCATGGCTGCTAAGCTCCTCCGGCTCCAGCTTACTGAAGGTAATTTTATCCTTGAATATGGGGATGGGTCCTCTCTGAACACTCGTCTTACCCCTCTGCTTCTTGCTGGGCATCAAGACCGTGTGCACTTGCCAGGTGTTCACACCACTGCGGTCTTTGTCTGGGATATCCCTGGCCTCCAGGACAGTCACCACCAGCTTCTGACTTGAGGCCTTATAATTGAAGGTGACATCTAGATCACCACATTTGCAGATGGGCTCATGAGCACTGCGATGAACCAGCAAACTGTTCATTCCATCTTGTTCCTGGAAGCAGAAAGAAGAAGAAATAACCTTCTGGAGGTAAAGACCTACACTGGAGTTCAGCTGCCCTTTGTGGTCCAAACTCTGCTAGAAAAAAAAAAAAAATGCTGTTCTCACTTGTGCTTGCAAGTGTAGGAAGCTGCTCTGCAAAGCAAGGATTCCACTGTTTCCAGAGAGGCTGATGCTTGTTAATTGCCTGATTTTCTGTAATGTTTCTCATACAGTCTACTAAGTAACAGCACTTGTTGAAATGTTTCTAACAAAAAGTTTCACCAACATTTAAACATTTTGCATGAGATTGATAATTTGGCAAAAATTCTGCATATGGAAAACTTAGAACAAAAATATCTTATTCTTTTTTACTTCATTTATATCAGTTTTGAGAGGTTATTAAAAGTTTTTGTGATCTTGTTACAAAAATGGACTGAAAACTATTACTTTGAATATATACTGGACTTTTTTTTCCCCCCAATGAAATTGGGGGAATTATTTACATTCCTGAAACCTAGTTAAATGTGGTAACTCTTTGGATGTCTTGTTTTGTTAGGGAACTGGCAAATTTCAGCACTATGTTCAGTTTGATGAGGGGCAGAAATCACGTCAGAATTGCTTGCAGAATGGAAATTCCATTTCTAAATGCTACCCTACAACTCAACATTTTTCCCCATAGTTAAAGCAACGATAATGGAGAAAAACAGTCTGATCAAATATGTATTGATTCCTTTTTCCCTCTCTAAATCTCCCAAGAGATGCATCTGTTCCTTCTGTTTAGTTGGGACACTAATACACTCAGAATAAAATTTCAAAATATACAATGAAAACAGATGCAAAACCTATTCACACACAATCCTTTATCTACTTTTTAAACCAAATTCTTGATAAAACAAGACAAACCCCATGGATGCTCACCTTACCTTTCGATGAGTGGGCGTGCGCTTTTCTGTTCAAAAGTGCTTTTTATCTCAGAGCAAGAATGTGCTTTATGTGATAAAGGGGTTGCTATAGTGATCAATGATTTGTATTTAAACATGAGTATACACTGTACTAGGGAAAGATTTTCAGTTAATAGCCAGAAGGTGAATTAAGGCCTGTCACTAGCAGTCTGAGTCACCCTCCTCCTCAAACATTTATCTTCTTTTGCATTTCAAGTAACGTGTCTTTTCAACACAGCAATCTTATTGTTTAGAGCATAGATAATGAGCTGTAATAGGGATTCTGATAGAGTAACCCTGAGAAGCATCGAAGGTAGCCTATGTCTCAAATGAGATGCTAGGCAAGGCTTAAAATCCATACCTGCCTCCTGTTGGTCTATTTTTCAGTTGTTGCCATTCACCTACCTTTAAGCACAAAGCTCCAGCTCTTCTCATTTACAGGAATACTTATGGGATTGTGCACGTGAATACAAGAGTCAGTGTGTGCACATTATGCAGAACTTCTTCCATACAGCTTGCAGAAGGCCCAAGAGAGAAGAACCACCTCTGCTGGGTAGTGCACAAAGGGACTCAGTTGCCCATAAAATTGACTTTCTGTATGAATACCAGGCTCCAAAGACAGAAATGCAAGGCAGGTGAGGCTGCCTGGAGAGAGCGTGAAGTTATGCAAATGTAAGTGATGCTGTGTAGCTGTCAAGTTATTTTTGTTGGGTTGCTGAAGTAATATTTAAGACGGAAATGTAATGGGATTGCACTTGATTCATGTCTCCCTCCACATGTACATCGCTCCCCACTTTCATCTGTGCATTTGCTATTGAGGAGACAGAAGCGAGGCCCACTAGAGAGTTGCTACTGAAGCAGGGAGAGAGAACTGCTCACAGCATAACTTGGCTTTCATCTACGTGTCTGGGCTGCAGAATGAGCAATTCTACACATCATGGTAAACCCACAGGTACCGAGAGCCAAGAGGCACCTCTGTGTCCCAGGAGAGCTGAGCATCTCCTCTTCTAGCAGAGCGTAGAGAAGACTGAAGGCCAGGTCTTTGACATGCTAGCTAGAAAGGATCTGGATTTTGGCAAATCTCATGTTGTATTATTATAGCTATGGACATATCCACCTCAGAGACAACTGCACATACGTGAAAAAGGGAGCAAAAGAGAAGTGTTAAACTCTACGGCAGTGACCCTTCCTTGGGCAGCCACCTTCCAGATGCCATGGGTTGGCCCTTTCAGGGAGAACTGAGCCACAGGGGACTCGCTGCTGCTCAGGTTTCCAGCACACGGAGCTTACAGACTCTTGGTCTTCTCTACTGAAACCATCGCCAGAATTCCCGTTGTCCTTCTGAGCTCAGCTGGGGCTGCAAACGCTTTGTGAATGAACCAGCTATTCAAACAAACTCGTTGCCACGGGAAGCATGGGGTTTGGATGCTTCCATTTGATTTTATTTCCTTCCCTTTTCCTAGCAGTGTTGCTGCTACGTCAAGCCAAGTATACTGATGGATACTACATATCTAATCCAGTCATTCAGGACAGAGCCAACATCTTTTTCACAAGGTAAAACGAGTCCGTAAAACGAGTCCGTTTCTGCTACAGACACCTGGGAGAGTAACTAATTATGGACTGGGCTCAAAATGGTACTTGCAGTTCCACTGCAGGGGCATAAAATTACCATTTTTGTCTCTAAAGAGAGGTCTTTTGAATGGAGCATAATAGCACACGGACATTTCTGGCATGTCGGAACATTTGGTTCCCGCAATAAAAAGTCTTTCATTAATCCACACAATACCTTTGGACGAGAAGCTACTTGTAGTAGATAAACTGGGGTTTGGGCAGATCTGCCCCTTGATGCAATACCCATTGTTGGCGTTTTTAAAACGCACGTGGCAGGAGCAAAATGAGAGACATCCTCCAGAGTCGTGCAAGGGGAGGACGCTTGAGACTGTGCAGCAGCCACGTGCCATGCCCAGCAAACGCAGGGAAGGAGAAAGGAGCCTCGGGCAGGTCAACAAACAGCGTGTCACGGAGGTAAGGAGCACCTCCGCACTGTGTTTCAGTGTGTCCTGGAGTACCTGTGGGGACTGGTTTGTACAGCAAGGCAAAATGCTGTTCAAAATGACCCTTAGGGCTGGCTTATACGAGCTAAGGAGTTGTGTGACATCTACTTACTTGGCTTAGGGCAACGTGCTCTGAGGAAAGGAGCGTTCCCATCAAAGCCTGCTGCTCCGAGTATGGGAGTATTCATTTCTACAGCAGATGAGTGGTCTCTTGTGACTCGGGAAGATGTGACCTTTGTGCTGTGCTTTCAATATATGTGATGCGGGCTGATATTTTTTTCAGAAATTAAATCTTGTGGTAAAATAATAATGAAATTGGACATATCACACAGAAAGAACAGGATGGAAAAAGGGGATGTTAAATCATCAGACGCTTAAGGCGTCTTAAAATCTGTAATGGTTTCCTGAGGTTTCAAAATAAAAGCAGAGAACTAACGAATGGAGAACAGAGGTGCTCCAATCTCAGACCCCATCCACCTTCAAAAATATGCCTTGTGTTAAAGGAGACCAGAGTGATGGCCACTTGGTTAAGTCACAGACACTCCCCAGAAGTTGCCTCCAGCTTTCCAGATAATTCCCGTTGTCTGAGCAACAGAATTTATCTGGAAAAAGAGGCACAGACGTGACCCAGTGATCCCACAGCACCTCCCTGGATGCAGGGGGCTGCACAGCCTGCCCCGTGCCCCTGCAGCGCCTCACGGGACGTTTGTTGGTAACTGATAGCAAACGCTGTCAGGCAGCAAATGGCTCCAATTCAGAGCAGAGAGTGCAGTCAGAAATCAGAGGATAAAACAGCTTTCCCAAACAAGTATCAGTAATCAGAGGTAAAAACATAAGAGGGAAGGGAGGTGTGTGCACTCATGCACACAGGAGTGCCATTATCTTACGCTGTGCAGATCATTTTTTCACTTCATTTCTTCCCTAAGAGCTGGAGCTTCAGGCCCCTTTCCTCTTCCCCTCAAGAACAGAGCTCCTGGGTGCAATACGGAACAACTCAGCGTACCTCAGGGCTCCAAGCCGACGAGCTGTCGGTAGCATCATTTCCTTCAAACCTCTGGCTGGCAAACGCCGTGTCCAAGCGTGCGTCCGTGGCCGGTCGGCTAATGCCAGCAGCAAGGCTGGGCTCCATCCTCGGTCTTCTGTGCTGCCCAGAGCCCCTGCTCTCGGTTGCTGCTCTCGAATCAGCAGATGTATGGTCATCTTCGTGATACGACAGGTTGTCTTGGCAACTCAGTTGGCTTAGTCCATCCAAATCTAATAATTTTCAGCAAGAAAATAATTTCAGAAGGATTAGAAGGAATTCTTCCTCTCCTCCCTCCCCAAGTGTTTCTTTTTCTCTTTTTCTTTTTACCTTCTTACATAGTGTGTGTGGCAGGCAGATTTCTACTTATGAGCTTTTCAGCATTGGACTTGTGAGTAACATCTTGTACAAACCAACATTTGGATGGAATAGACATGACTGTCTGTCACTCTCCACGTCCTGAACAGCAAAACTATCTGTTTTTACTTGAAAATGTTATGCACCAAAATAAATAAACAAACAAACAAACAAACAAACATCAAGGAGCGTTTGGGATGTTCAAAGTGCCTTAGAGCTAATTTGTGGTCCCAAAGCAATCACTTCCATGAAAGTACAGATCAGAAAAATCACAGAAAAACACAGCACACATAGGCCTGATGTCTTCCTTTTATCGAGGAGGAAGAGGAGAAAAGGGCAGGAATATTCTTCCAACACTTTAGGAAGAAAAGAGAGATCTTGTGACGTCTAATGAATCTGATGACAGGTGTTGCTTTAGGCACAAAAGAAGCAGATTCTGCCTCCAGCACTTTCAAGCAGGCAAGGAGCAGCTATAAAATAAGTCGTGCTCCCAGGCAGCTAGCAAAAGTAATGATAGTGAGTGGTTTCCTTCATTTGGGGATTGAAAAATTTGCTCTCAACAAGGATACTGTTATAAAACATTCTGTTTTTAAAAGTTGGCTATCAATCCAAAACTTCAACAACAACAAAAACAAACAAAAGAGACGGCATGCAATAGAAAAGAACTAGTTTGTTAAGCAAACATACTGTTTCTGATTCATATCTGCTCAATAAAAATAATGCAAGGAATTGCATTATGCAACCAAGTTGGGTACCATTTGACAAGATGGGCAGAAGTCTCTGCCTCTCTCCCTGGCTGCTCTTTAAATTCAATGTAAATGTTTTTAAATTCAGCGATGAAAAGAAGCACCAGCAGCCTGCCTCTTTCCTCCTCTCAGGAAAGGTCTCACCTCCCAGGAAAATGTCTCAAGGATGGGAACTTCAAGAGAAAAATCTGAGACAACTCCCTGTGCTGCAAGACACAGCAGATGGTCCTTTTAGAAAAGGAGGATCTGAACTGGGATTTCTCAGTTTCTAAGTGAGTGCTCTTCTCAGGTCTAAAATGTTAAGAAAAAGCACCTCTTCCACCTTGCATTTGGTAGACCCAACTCTGAAACTGAGAACCCCATCCCACCCCACTGCCCTGAGCTGAAACTCTTGAGTGAGGGTAGAAAGTAATTTGATTTTTGCTCTTGGTCTCTATCGAGTAACTCTGAAGAGTCAGAAAAGAGACACAAGTAAACACAAGAACACAAGCAAGAAATAAAATAATGGAACATCCAAGTATATATATTTACGGAGACTGAATGGGTACAGGCTCTCCTTAAGGCATTTAATTAGCAAGGCAATGTCTAATATACATTTTAAACAGTGGGTCATCCATCAAAGCACACACCACGCAGCAGGCTTTCAGAATAAAAAGCTACTGTAGTAAGAAATGATCCTCACGCAATTGTCTTGTGGTTTTGACTCCTGCTGGGATAATATCTAGATCAATAAGAGAGGAATTTTCAAAAACTGCATTAAAGCCATAAAAGGCTATTTAAAAGGGGAAAACTCCAGAAATATATTAATAGAGCAAGCCATTTCCCTAAGACTCAGGCACAAAATGAATGTGTTCGGAAAGCAAATATGATATATAGGGAAAGGAACAGAAAAAGTGATTCACCAAGACCATTTAGTAAAACAGTCTTTTCCTTTAAATTTAAGGTAGTTTGGTAAGTGATAATCACTTATAAATGCACACATTAGAGAATCATTACAGGTAATGGCTCAACTATACAGACAAAGACAACTATACTTCTCCAATTACATGCATTCTAGCACTACAGTCACATTAAAAAAAAAAAAAAAGAAAAAAGAAAAAAAGGGGAAAAAAACAGTCAAAGCAGAAGTGCTTCATGTAAGGGAAAAGGTCATAGCATTAAAAGCCTATAATTTACCTGAGAGCGCTTTAAGGAAGAAAATGTCAACTGTCTTATTCATAACTGACATGAATAAACAGCACAGTATCAGGCACATGCAGAAACAGCATTATCTAAATATCTGAACTGTAATTAGCCCGGAGACCCCACAGAGCAAGAGCAGCCAAGTTGAGACTTAAGGACAGAAAGCACCACGCTCTAAAAGAGTATTTTTTCATTCCTGCACCGCCCCGATTTTGTTTTTGCTATGTCACACCACGAAGCAGGCAATGGGAACACTAAGGAATGCAAATTATCGATAAATCAGGAAAGTTTGTTTTCAAGATTGATGAACTGCTAGGAAGAAACTGTGACTTCTATGAAAGGATGAATCTCACTTGCAGCATCAGGGCACAGACTTCTCGCAGGTCCTGGGCTAATGAAGCAACTCTCCAAAGATACAGGGAAAGTTTCAGCACATTCAACATTGAAAATTAGGCTGGAAAATACCCCTCTCACTCACACTGGCAAGCAAATGGCCTGGTTAACCCAAATTATCTTTCTTTTTCAGTGATGAACAAGCTGCGACTTTAAAGCACCTTAAAGCATTACTAGGTCCTAAAGAAACAAACACTGAGAGGTCTTCTCAATAATTTGGAGGTACCACAAAGTCAAAAGATGAAGCCTAGTAGGTCTAGCTACATTAACACTGCACAGTTCATTGAGTAGCAAGAAACACTCAGAGGTTTCTTGCTTAACCCAAGTACCTTGCACCGACCAGGGGATGTCTGCTCTAAGGACTGCAGAGAATCAAGGGGCTTTAACAAGAAAGAGAATGTGATTTTCCAAAAGGAAGGAAAACTGATTCCTACTTCCAGACTCTCCCTCAATATACATGTGGAAAATTAAGAGCTTATTTGAATACCTCTTCAATTTCTCTTTCAAGGAGGAAAGATTTCTGGATGGATGGGGTAGTGCTTGACATGAAATCCTACTAGCTTCCAGCAAGTCCCTCTTCCCAAAAGCCAGGAAAAGCAGCAGGAACACAGGGTAGTGGAAATGAGGGATGTTAGCCCTCATGTAACAGTAATTCTCTTGCTTTGCCCTTGCTATAGCTCTGCTTTCAAACCGCTCTTCAGTGCTCTGGCACCAGCTGCTCACTGACACAACCAAACAAGCCGAAGAGCGGGCAGTGAGCAGCGTTCCTGCTCCAGGTTATTTTGTGATTAGGCCAATAAAAAGTGCTAAGCAAACTTCCCCAAAGAGCCTCCTAGGAGCAAAATCATTATCTAATTACAATAAATCTAAACAAAAATGGCTTGTAAATTTTAGGGGTTAAAGAGAAAAAGGATCTTAAATTTTAAGTGACATCATGCAATCAAGGCAAGATTGTTTAATTTACCACACGCTGTGTAATAGCATGAGAAGACTCCATGTTTCCAGAACTAAAATAGGCTCTTTATTAGCTGGGTGATTTGCAGACAGGCTGTGGCAGAGCTGCCATCCCACCCATTCAGCTCCCCAGAGCATCCTCCAAGCATTTCCTTCCTGTGACGCGCACTCCTCTTTCCAGCATCTAAAAAGATCTAAAAGATTTTTTCCACAAGTGAAAAGTTAAGGTGCAGAGCCCCATCACATGGATAGCAGAAACACAGGGCCAACAAAAGTCTTGTGCAAGGTGATGATGTGAGGAGACTTTGCAGCATGTCAAGGCTGAATAAGGGAGAAGATATCAAGGGCCCTCTGAGATGTCCAATTTGTTGTATCTCTAAGTTTGTTGTAGATCATTTGTTGTCCAAATATATGAGTAAAAAGTCTGTTAAGAGAGGACAACTCCATAAGAGTTCAGGCAGAGGCTGAAGTTGGTGAAAGTGCATTGATCTCAGTCTGGCCTCAGCACTTTCAGAAGATCTTTCAACCTCCCCCGCAAGAAGTCCTGAGGGATCTGCTCAGCTGAAGCAGGGTTTGATGCACTGAGGATCAATCACAGCTTTGCTCTCATGAACCTTTCTACTTTGCTGTTCATAGCACCTGCCAGGGACTGGCATCTATGTGAAGTTCTCTGAGCTGTGAGGGTTGGCAAGATGTGAGGGTTATTTGGGCATTACCCACTGTGCTTTTTGACTAAACAGACATCCTGTGTCAGGAGCTGTGAGTAGGTGCAACCATCATAGTACACCTGGTAAGAGCAGTTCAATGCTCCTCAGAGACTCTTTTGGTTTGAAGGACAACTGATATACCTACAGATTTGCTTTTATAGACAAATTTGTAATGAAGGGTCTAACCTTGAGCCCAATGAAGCCAATCTTTGGTGCAGAGAACCAAATACCTTCAGTGAAAGCAGGCTTCAACTTCTGGTCTCATCTAGCTTCTGAATAGCTAATGTTATATCAATGTTACCTCTGAAATAAAAAGAGCAACTCTGCACCATGTTGTGAGAAGAGCAGTTCAACAGAGAGCCATAACTCAAAATGATCACATTAATAAAAGGGAGCATTAAAATCAAACAACTGTATTTCAAAATTAAAACAGTTTATGGAACGAAAAAAAAAAAAAAGGTACTTTCATGATTCTTCCTCTAATGAATTTCTCTAGATTTTAGAATCCATTCAGGCCAATTTTCTAAGTAGCTACATTTTTAAAAGCATTTCATCTTTGTTTGTATAAAAGAGTCATTACATTAGTCTATAGAAGATCATAAAATTCTTCCCTTATGTGCATAAATTTTTAGTTTCTGTCACTGCCTGACATTTGGCATATGTGCTGGTAAATGATACAGCATAATTCATTCACTGTTCACCTTGTGTTTGCAAAGCTGCTATAAAAGGAGACATTCAGCTTCTGCTAAAAGGCTTGCTAAAGAAATGAAGTAATATCATTTAAAACTATCAGAACCAAGTCCTGCAGTCTTATTCAGGCAAAATTGCCAATAAAATCCATGAAAAACCCTACAAATTAGAAGTCAAAATCTGAAATCAATGTACAGTTCATGGAATGGCCTCCATGGACTTTAGCAGAGCTTGGATCTAGACGCTCCCTCCACAAGTATTTTAGAAATTAGCTGCAGGTAATGACTTAGGAAACCAAGTTTAGCAAGAGGCAGAACAAGATTCAGGACTTGTTCTCCATAGCAAAGGATCCTTTTCCAGGTGGAGGGCAACAAAACAACGCAGCAAGCTTCTTCAATCTCATTTTTGCAAGCAATACCTTCACATTCAGATGCCTCTGTACTGTACTCCTCGTGGCTGCAGGGCAAGCGGCTGAATTTGGCTCTACGCTCCACGGCCGCTGGCACCGATTTTTGTGGACGGGACACAGAGATCTCAAAGTGCTTCCTCACCTCATCGTCGCTGTCTGAAGAGGTTGTCAATTCTTCATCCTCCCCATAACTGTTTACTGGGAGAAAAACACAACTCAGGCTTTAGACATCTGTGAGTCTTGGCTGAGCAGGCAGGTAACATGGCACCCTTGCAGCTCTCCCAGGGAGCTTTTGAGGAGAAAACACAGGAATTGGGACAAACCAGAGAAGGAAGCTGAGGATCACCTGCTTCTTCAAACCTCTAGAAGGCCTGTACACGTCATATGGCGTCATCAGCAGCTACATATTACCAAACCTTGCCCAATTCCGCATGTCACCTTTTCAGAGATTTTGAGAGAGTGGAAAACCACAAAATAAGACAAAATAGAGAACCATTTATAAAATGACTACCTTAGCTAAGACAAAGCAAATCAAAGAATAGAGCAAGAGGGTTGTCAGGAAACTCTCCCCAGCAGAAGGTGACTTCTGCATTGCCCTGCTCATCGATTTGGCATTCGGGTCTCGCTTGGCACAGTTTAACAGTAAGCCTGTTGTTCCTTCTAAAAAAATAATTTCAGATGGAGAAAAGAGATAAATGCTTCTACACCAATAAAAGAAGACAAAGATTTTTTAGAGATTAGTTTGTACTGGTCAGCGTCCGGCTATCATAAAAACTGATTACTTTTATACAAGCTATAACAATAAAAGGTTTAAAATTATTTTAAATAAAAATTATTTCTGGCTATAACCACACAATGGCCTATATGTGCTCTAATCTAAACGCATAAAACCAGGGAGTCCTTTTCAGCCAGCCGTGTTGCCAATTCACTACTTGCAGCCCATGCAACATCCACAGAATTAACTTAAATAGTCACCAAATGCCAATCGGTTTTATTTACATGTATACGTACTCTAGGTATGTAAGACAGAAAATAAGAATTATTCCAATTTACACAAACTTTTAATTCAAACAGCATGCCAAGAATCCCAAGTAAAATATCATCTTTAGGAAATGAGACATCTTTCACCATTTTCTAAAAATGATCTGCAACATTAATATCTTGCATGCATGTACATGAGGCTGTGTATTTAAATAAATGTGCATTAACGCAGTATGGAGATGTGGTTATAAAAAGAAATGTCCCAAGAGCTCTGCGTCTCCAGCCTTGTGGGAATGCTTGTGGACAAATGCTCTCCAGGCAACTGGCACGAAAATCCCTGCAACGAAGAGCACGGCCCTTTTTTGGGACAGTCAATATGGCCTATTTCACCACTGCTAAAAATTCAGACCATAATTGGAAGTTAGAAGAGCTGTTTGGGAAAAAAAATCCAGCCAATTTGCTGTCTTCTGGGAATGAGGGGAGCTTTGGAGCTTTTTTAGCATTGCAGCCATGTGGGGAGCAGACACCAGAAGGGCTTTGGAGCTGTACAGCTGCTCCTGAGATGCACCAAGTTGAACGTACACCAAGACCAAATCAAGGATCTCCTTGACTAAAAGCATGAGGAAAAAAGCCAAGTGTTGCAGCTCCTACGGTAAGTTCCAAACCCACCTGCTCTGCAACACATGGAGGGAGCAGGATTTGCCGCCTGTGCTCCCCCAGCATCAGTTTCCCTTTGATTCTCTGAGTGCATGTGAAAATCTCACCTTTTTTTGGACACCTCACTGAGAAATAGCTCATTAGACTCATTTAAAAGTAAGTGGTGCAGGGGAGCAGAGAGATCCCAGTGCCAGCTCTGCTTGCATTTCCACCACGGGGACTCTTTTGTAAATTAAACGTAGCATACACCTAAAACTAGTAATTCACTGGCAGTCTTTAACCGAGATGACGTTATTGCTCCTTTGTCCTCCATTTCCGTGGTGCTCAGAAGCATTTTACACGTAAGATAACACTGATTCACACTGAATCAAAGTCTAAACCACATTATGTCTCTGCCCCATCTATTGAATTCACCTATGGAAACTTGCCTGGATGAAGGGGAAGAGCTGGACCCAGTTAGATCTAATATGGGCTCTTGACTTTGACTTCAACTTTGCAAGTCCCCAAAGCGTGACAGCATCCCTCGTTACGACACTGGATGCTATTTCCTCCCCACATTTGCAAACATGCAGGCTAATTAAACAGCAGCACCAGGGAATCTGCAGGAATGCGTGATCAGCCCGCTGCCGAATCTCCGTCTGAGGAGCAGACGGCTCCACGTCACGTTAATATCTCCATGTTAATCCAACCAACTTCACCCAGGGGAGAGAAGAACGCTCCCCATTCAGATATACAAGTGTCCTGATTAGAAAAGGACAAGAGGGAAACATTTCCCACGTCACCATGGAAACTTAAATAAAGGAGCCGTAATTACAATCTAAATTCTGGAAGGATAATGAACACATCTTGAGATCTGCAGATGTTGGGTGGAATATACATATTTCTAGCAACTTCAACTCAATTGCTTGTACGCAGCATCTGTTTTGCAAATCAACTTCCTACCGATCGGAGAGGCACATGGGATTTTTCTTCCCTCCTCCCAGGGGAAGAAGGAGGGTGACCTCATTTTTTGGCAAGACATTTAAAAACTGCCACTATTTATAAGGAAGTTTCAAAAACCAAAATAAGGTTGGTCTGCAGGCATCCGAATACACTGAGCGAAAATGTATGAAATAAATAATTCAATAACGTGCTTCAGCAGTACTAACTATAAGGAATAAGTTATCATTTACTCAAAGCTTATAAATATATCCAATTAAAATCAGACTGTGCAGTGTAATATACAGATGTACTGCATGAATCCTGTCTGCTGCATGCTAAAAAAGTGGTCATTTTGGCCCAGCAATAAAATGTTGGCAAATGCCGAATTTCTGCTTTCTTAATTCTCACCTCATGAGTCCATTTTCTTGCTAAAGACTTTGATTCTGCTTACGTCAGTGAGAGGACCTCTCAGTGACTTCCTCAAAACCTTCACTGGTTCCGATGGGAGGATGATCGGGCTCTGAGGGAAGCAGAAGGACACGCACACATAGGAAAATGTAGGTGATTGTATAACCAAAGTTCCTCGGAAAGAAGGAGCATTTTATGAAGGGAATACAAGGAGATGCAGCTGGGGCTGCTCCTGTGTAACTGCAGCTGTGCTTTGCACAGGGTCTCCAACCTGGAATCATCTTCCCCCACTTGCTACCAAGCACCTGGACTGACAGAAAGTCCAAGGTCACCCAGTTCCCTCACCTATGGGTTCCACTAGGAAAGAAAGTGCCCAGGTCTTTTATGCTCAAAACTATTTGCAGATACAAACCGACGGCCAAAACGCCTCCTTTTTATAACAAAGGAACAAAATGCAAGCTACCCACCTAGAGAAATAAACTTCAATTCAGCAGACTGCTGTGCAAACATATATGGAACTGCCCACAGAAAACAGCATGAAAATTAACATCTTTTCCTGTTGGTTTTTTTTTCCCTACTTGTGAATTTGGATTTTAAAAATAGGCACATGGGATTCAGATTCAAATTGGCTCTCCCTTTGCTACCTATGGTTCTTCTAAAGGAGATGACAGCCAATAACTTCTGCAGAAGCAGAATCCTCTCCCATTTTCCCCATCACCTACTTTACATTTTGCATGTGGATTAAACATGAGTCAGGCATCATTTATGCCCATGGGTTACATTAGCAGAGCCTCAAGGTAGGCAGGGAAGGGGAAGAGAAGAGATTACACTGTAGGAGACACTGCTAAACCAGGAAAATCCCTGGTGTGGACACAGTTACAGCCGTGAAACAGCCCACAGCCTTTTGCTGGGTTAGGTTGGGTTGCTTGAAGAAACTGTGCAGAAAAGGGGAGAAAAGCAGCTTCTGGCAGCAGATACGGTGTCTACGCTGGGCGCTCGGCAGGGCACCAGAGTCGCCCTCCATGCTCTGGGGTGCTGGTGCGGATGCTCAGGGACTGCAAACCTGCACAGATGGCTGCATCCCCACGGCCACCATTCACCACGCTGTCCTTCCTCCCCATGAAAAACAACTTCCACTTCATAGGCGTTATTTCCATCACGCTGTTTTCCGGTAGACTTTATACCTCAATGGGTTGAATTCCTTCAGGTTCCCCCATCATCCATCGCTTTTACTCACCCGCTTGGTCCAGCTACTCATCTCTCCTCCTAACACAAGCAGGTCCCTCTGCAAACTCTCCTTCCCCAGATTCATCCAGCTCCACTGCTCAACTCTCTATCCCTGCTCCTATATAAAGAAGGTTCCCTGGAGTGACACTACCTTCCCCTGGACAATGCCCCGCTCCCAGCAGGATTCAAGCTGGCAAAGGAAGCTGCCCAGGCCACGCACTCCTGCTATGCTAAAGCGCAGCTCCCCTGTGGCGCTGATTACAGCCCAGGCGCAGCGCCCGCTGCCCTAACCATGGGCTTTGCACCCACGCGCCTTTGTGCGCCCATTAGCAGGGTGGGCCTCGCCTCGCTCGCAGAGGGATTTGTTTGGGGCTGCTGCGGATAACTACCGCCTTGCAACGAGACACATATTTATATTCCCACTGATTTTCCTAATTGGAACTTTCTGTTTGCTGCCGCGGGGTGGATTCGGTGCAGCCTCCCCGCGCCAGAGCGTTTCCAAGGAGCGCTTGGAAAATCACAGGCTTGGGCAGCAGTAAGCAAGGCTGCGGCGCAGCAAGGTGCACACGCAGCCAGGACCACTCTGCCATCAAGACAGGCAACGCTGCCCTCCCTTCGTCCACTTCTAACAATTGTGTGGCCAACTTATACGATTAAAAAGTAGTAGGGAGTTGACGGCCAGCCAGGGCAATGAGCGGATGCATTTCTCCTTGTGGTGGCACAATGGAGAGGTCTGGCAGGGAAAGGAGTGCAACTCTGTCACTGGAGCAAGTGACAACCTATTTCAGAGGCAAGATCAGCTACTGACAGCTACAAAAACGCATCCTCGGGGTCAGGGGTTTTAGGGCTACATCACTTACATAGCTCACATCTTGATGCTGAGCACTCAAGATATGGGCTGGACGCCAGGGAATGCTGAACTCATGAGAACAGGAGCTCTTTGCACAACCCTGAGATGGGACCTGCTGCGGACTGCTTTGGGATGCAATCTCCCCAAATCATCCATCATCAGACTGCAAATGGGCATCAATTCCACCTCCCTAACTCAATCTGAAGGAACTGCTTCAGATCCTGCAAAGAGCATCCGCAGAGGAACTGCAAAGATGAAAAAGACCAAAGGAAACCAGTTTGTCCCAGCACACAAACACTGTGCTCCGGGTCTGCAGCGGGTGCTGCGAGTACGAGCGCGTGCGAGCTCCACCACGCTGCAGTGAGATCATTCACACCTGCCTCGCGGTAGCAGGAGAAGGAAGGTGAGGAGGAGGTTTCTAGGAGGGATGCAGCACTTCCCAGCTGCTGCCAAGAGGCTGTTTATTGGTAAATGAAGCCTCTCGAGTCCTCAGCAGTCTTCCCAGAGGAAGACAGAGCCGCAACTGCCATATGGGAGGTGGGAAGAGGATGCCACTTAGCAAAAGTGGAGCAGAAAATACAGGCACAAACACACACACGCTCACACACGCAGTTTGTTCTGCTACTGTGCTGAATAGTAACATCTATTTCTGCCTCTTAAATAAATCTTTCTCTAGATTTCCTCCCTTTGGCTTATGCAACCTTCTAGATGGCAAGCCCATGTGACAGACAGACATCCTGAGCAGAACGTCCTTGCTCAGGCCCAAGATAGCTGGGCTTTGCTGGTCAGACAAGGAAATGAATCCACTGGGGGCTTGTGAAGACCCCGTGTGTAAAATCACATTATTTCCCAGTGGAGGTGGAGATGAAGCTCTCTTAAAGGTATCACCTTTGACAACTTTTGTCCTGACCCATTCCTTGCTGTCACTCCCCCAGCTGCAAAGGTGACAACCCGCAGTGCACCCGCCACCCGGGGCCATCACCTGCTCTCACTGCTGCTTAATTCCTTATAACATGAAACTTGGAAAAGACAGGATTTTAAATGGGAAAAAAAAAGACAGACATACGGTGCCACATTTGCAAGGACAAAAGCGTGCGCACAAACCCATTCCAGTGAAATTTCCCAGGAAAAGAGCAGCGCTGGGAGCAGACTCGCGCCTGGGCTTCCATCCAGGGCGCTGCGGGCTCTTCCCGCACCCTTCGGAGCCCAGCTGCACATCCAGGCACGTCAGCGCTTCCTCCTGCCCTGGCAGCCAGGAACACATCCCATGAAGCTGCTTTTTTCCACAGCCTTTCATGGCTCTCCCACACTTGGTCCTAGCAGTGCTACTGACTCCGTGCAGCCTCTTCAAACACCCCAACTAACGAGCACGGGCTCCCTGCAGGGCTCCCAAACACACATCCTCCCTGGAGCATCGTCGGGCTCCTTAACCACATCGGTGATAAAAGTCACCAGCACTTCAGATCTTTAAGTAGAAACGGGCCCTCTGTTTATTTTAGTCTCAAGTTCAAGCAGCAATGGGATTTATCACATATACGATGGCTTTTCATTACACGGGCATTTCGTTGCAGTGGTTTGCAGGAGCTAATGAAAACTCGCTTCTGGCCGAAGGACTCCTGGCTGTATAAACGATCATTTCCTGAGGTCAGGAGTGCTCCCATACAGCAGAAAGAATAATTCCCTCTATTACAGCAATTATTGGCAAAATTCAATGACCCCTCTTAAGCTGGAGGCCAAAGCAAGTAAATGCAACAGCACTTACTGGTTTTAAGCACTCGCAGAGCCTCCACGTGCCTCCTCTTGCACATGCAGTGAGGATGACTACCTAGTCACCCAGGCAAGACTCCTATCAGGATGTCAAACCGCCCGGCATTCCAAGGTCTAAAAATTATTTTAGGGTGGTCAAAATGCAATCTCTGGCTAGCATTGATGTTTAATTGAAAAATCTCATCTGAAACTGCATTGAAAATGCAGTCAGGCTGCTCAAGAGACTCTTCAATCACAAACATGCTGCACAAAAGTACTTCTGAGCCCAAGGATGCAGCTCTGCTTTCCCCTGTCTCCACACCTTTCCTGTGTCTGCTCAATGGTCACTTTGGCTTTTTACTTGCAAAGCACGTGGGCCTGGAAACAGGCACCCTGATCAGACTTCCCCTTTGCTGACAGCGTATTATTTTTGCAAGTGGCCTATGATGTCACTGTTTTTTGTGGGTTTTTTGTTTGTTTGTTTCTTTGTTTTCCCATTTTTTAAGCCAACTGTAGGTCTGGCAGCCATGCTCAGCAGCCACCACCAGCCACCTGATTAGCAGCATCCTAGCCACTAGGGAGGGCAAAGGCTCCTTTCTCTCCATTCCTGCTAGGGGCAGAAGACTTGCTCTTTCAATAACATTGAGTGAGAGCCTCCTTCATCATCTCACAAGAAGCTGCAGGAGCAAGTTCCTCTGCATTTGTAAAATTTGCAATTGCAAAATGTGCAATGATACAATTTGCAAATAATGACGGGAGACTGCATGGACGAAGAGGCTGCTTCCCCCTCAGACCGTCCAGGCAGCCTTGCAATATCTGCTGCTCAACTATCTCCTCACTTCTCAACCGTGGACCAAAAGCATCTGAGGTGAGGAACTTTTCCCTGCATTTGTTTGAAAACTTGGCACAGTTTGACTTGCATCTTTTTAGTACTAAGTCTCAGCAGCAGCCAAACCTGCGTCCTGATTAACATGCCTTGCACCACCCAACAGGCATTTGACTTAACCCAAGGATTTCACTGCTCAAACACCTTATTAGATTCCTATGTTAAAGAGTGGTTTTCATTAACACATGTGCTGCTTCGGGGCCTCAGACAATGTACCCTGGGAGGGCGGAAACATTTCCTAAGAGGCAAAATTGTGAGCAAAAAACATATCTGATAAAATGGAAAAGTGATAATAATGTTTTATAACTACAATTCTAATTCCTTTCATCTTAGAAGCACGCTGTAAGTTTAAGAACAGGGGATGGCAACTCGGTTTTGTGCCTTTCTTTTCTCTTTTCTCTTTTCTTTTTCTTTCTTTTTTTTTTTTTTTTTTAAAGAAGCTTCTCATTTGGGTCTTTTCCCCTCCCCCTAAACCCAATAAGCCATATATTGGAATGACCTTGTAACAGGTTTCTGAGGCTCTTTAATCACCAGTGGTTGCTAAATGAAGCATGTCTATTTTCTCTGTTACATTACTATTGGCAACCAGGTCTTCAGTAAGTGCCCAGAAATATTTCCATGGTAACAAAAAGCAATCAGCATTGCTACTGTTTTGTGCAAATTTAGCTTTAAAATATTCTATTGTGGAGAGAAATACAGTACATTAAGTGAAATAAAGTCAAGATGCAATGTTCTGAAAAGAATATAAACAGGAAACGTGTATTTTGCAGAAATGGGGGGAAAAATGCCAAAAGCAAGGGGGAAGGAAAAGTTTAAAGCTATTATTGATGCTACCGAGCACCTTTGCTGAATGTCAGCAAGCCCATATGCTCCCTTACACTGTCACTTAGGGTTAGGTAACAAAGCTAACAGATATAGGGATACCTCAAATACCTTCTCTGGATCATTTTTATCCATGATTGAAATTTTAGGCTGTCAGGGTATTACAATCTCTCTATGTGTCTAGGTTATCACCAGAACAGTTCATATTCCTCATTTTAGAGGAAGAATCTAAAGGAGTGAAAATGAAAGAGCACACGTGTGTTTTGGAAAAGAAGCACTTAAAAGAGCAAAATCTGTTCTTCCACATCAATGTTCTCATGGAAGGTGTTTTCAAAGCACAGTTCAGTCCTTTTTCCCTGTATTACACAACTTAGTTCTGAGAAAAAGGAGTCAGGTCCCAGCCCTCAGACCCTCGAGCAGGCAACTTCATGACTATCAAGTCTTGAGAGTACTGGATGGCCCTTTGCACAGTGCATTGCAGAGAGAAAAACACAAAAGATCACGGAGAAGCATTTGGAATGACATTCCCTCTGGTGTAAAAAAGGCCTCTACAGATCCTGGTGTGGAAGCAGGAAGCTCCTGGCACCAGTGATGTCGGTGTGGGAAGCACTGCAGGTGCAGCCTGTCGGCCCATGGTGCCTCCAGACAGGCTAGAGCCAAGCCAAGCAGATAATAAGAGAGCCAAGCAGCAACGTGGATGGATATTCAGCTCCATCAAGTCCATGTGTACACTGTGGACTGGATCCATGCATACACAGCTAATCTAGCCCCTCAGCTCTGCCTCAGTGCCTGTGCACAGACGCTGGCATCAAGATACCAGTCAAGCAGGGCATTGGGAAGGGGTCTGGGAATACCAAAAGGTGAAGAAACCAGGAAGGTGAAAGGTTGGGCTCTACGCTCTAGCAGATATAGCTCTGGGGTGCTTAACCTGAGAATCCACTTTCTCATTTGGGATATGGCATGAACATCCCCAGTTTGGGGGATAGAACAGCCTGTCCCAAAGCTCTTCCCAATTATTTGCCTGGCCGTAATGATGAGAGGAACAGCAATAAAAAAAGGAGCTAATTTTAACACTCATCATGGAACACCCGCAAGGTTTATACCCCTCGGTCTGCTATTCCTATTAAATGCAAAGCCAAACAGGCTGATTTTCTGCTGGCTGCACAGCAAGGCTAGGTAAACAGGACCTCTCCAGAAACCAAAAGCGATGAGAAACTCTTGGTCAATTTAAAGTAAATATTTTCAAGAGCATCTACCTCTTATTTCAAAAAAATAATGCAGATATTGAAACCAAGCTCTGCAGATCTTTAGGGAGCATCAAGCTTTTTACCAGCTTCATATCTAGACCCCCTCCCCTTCCTCCTTTGCAGAAACAACTTTGTAGCTGAAGACGGGCTTTAACCCACGACAACACAAAGATGGGATCAGCTGGGGCTTCCTGCTGTCCTGCATCATGCCCTTGGGACATGCACCTTCACCAGTCCCCTGTGGGACCTGAGGATCCTCAAGCCACACTTACAATAATATCTGCTGAGCAGGAGTTAGGTGGCGGAGACCATGCCCAACACAAGTGCCTGAGAAGCCGCTCGTGCCACTTAGTGATCCTGAATTGCAGTTAAATTATTTGAAACTAAAATCAAAATTGGTTCTCCTTCCCAGTCTCCTGCCTACCGTCCTCTTCAGACTAATTTGAAACGCTGTGGGGGAGGTGGGAGGAGAAGAAAGCAATTTGGGAACCTTTCATCCATAAAATCATGAGATACGGCTAGCTTTTTAGTACAGCATTTCACAGCACATGGCACAGTAACATCTTGAGATTCTTGGCACAAAGAAACAAGGTTTGAGATTATATATATCTTTAATAGCAATGACGCAAAGGCAGATGGTTCTCCAAGCAAAGGCTTCAGGCTAAATATCCCCTTTGAAGGGTCCCGATACCTGAAGCGAAACAGGGGGAGAACAAACTACTCTTTGCTACAGCAACAGGGCCCGATTGCCTTTTAAACACGTGCTGTTCCACCCCGGAGATTTCCATTTATTTCAGTGAGATTAGTCTCAGAAAAGAGAGGAGAATCAGAAAAACAACGGGGAAGGGTTGGATTTTTCTTTGGGGTTTTTCTTTAGCTGTGAGAAACAGAGATGACAGAGAACAAAATAAGCAGATTAGCAACTAAATCAAATTAATGCCTGAGAAGAGAGGCCTGGATAACCCTTGCTAGCTGCTTACCTGCCAAGCTTGCCTTGCCATTATCATGGTTTAAGGAGGCGCTCGTGCCGACGCTGGGCTGCTGGTCCCTCGTCCTCACGCGGCGCAGACCTTCCTCTGCAATGGTAGGCAGCTCGTCAAGCGGCTGGACATCTTCACTAGTCCAGTGTGATCCATTGGCTGCCAAAGGCCTGGGGCTTTCAGCACGCTGCTCTGTCGAGCCCATGGCATCTCTAACCTGTTTTGGCCTCTGCAGAGCCACGTCGGAGCCACAAGGGAGGCCTTGAGGAGCAGAATCTGGACCTGTGAGTGGAACGTGACCATCTACTCCAGGATGCAAGTACTCCTCATCCCACAAGTCCAGATGTCTTTCATCTTCTGAGTCCTCAGAGTAAAGCTCATCAACTCCTCCATTATCCTCCAAGTCCTGGTTCTTCTTCTCACCCTCTGACTTACGACCCGCTCCGCTCAGGCTCAGCAGTGACGCAGACAGAGAGTCTCCTGCTTGTTGGATGGCTTCATATATTTGAGAGATCCAAGAAGACAGCGGCTGAAGGAAATTTTGGGCCGCCTCAGAAGCCATGTTGAACACCATGCCGGGATCTGATGATCAGTTGTTCAGTTGTGCCAGCACGTCATTTACAACTCAGGAAGCTACAGAATAAGCATCATAGGAGATCACTGTAAATTACTTATCCATCAACACTATCAACACATAACGTACCAAAGATGTCCAAATCACAGAGAAGAAATGGAAAAAAAGAAAAAATTCTATCCATTTAAGAATTCCATCAGAAATCCTGAAACGATGGACAAATTCTATACATATTCTAGTAGAACTCTAGAAAGCTTTCATTCACTTGCTATCATCTTAAGTAAAAATGTAAACATAGAGCATTTGGGCACAAGTACCTCTTCAAAGCACAGACCTTCTGGCTACAGCTGTCAAGCAAAATACAAAACAACCCATGGACAAAAACCAAAAGAGCTTCTTGATCCAACTTCCACCACATCCTTATCGTTATCACAACCTGGTGCAGCGAGTAAGGAGAGAATTACGTTTAGCTTGACTAAAGTGACAATCCTGAAGTTTGCAGAATGAGCCCATGGCAGACAATTACCTCTGAAGTCACACTAAAAAAAAACAGCTAAAGAAGCCATCTCTGTCTACAGAGTAACACGACTCAAACTTATTCTTCTCTTCACAGAGTGAATAAAACACAGAAGGTAGAATATTAGAGAGAGGAGATTACTGCGAACAGGAGAGGTAGCAAATGTTGTATGATGTCCATACAGTTGTTATATCCCTCAGTGGATGGAATAAATTCCTATGAAAGTAAACATAACCCAGATCTTTATAGCACTTCTTAATCATAACGCAATTGTAAGAATTGGTATATTTTAATTGTTATTAAAGTAGTTTTATATCTGGAGTAACCACATATTTGTAGAATCATAAGTATTAACCTTTTGGACCGAGATAAACTGTGACGTGACTTTTCTAAAGTTGGGGATGGAGACGGACTGATCATATCTTACTTTTTTTAAAATCTCATCTAATCCTAAATAAGAACACAGGTCTTCTTGTTTTCATAACTCACAAAAAATAATTTTTATCTAGTATATGCCTTCCCACATTATCTCTTCCCCAATAAGATCAGAATTTCTTTGATGAACTTACAGACGGAGGAAAAAAGCTAAAATAGAATGACGCTTTTTGAAGGAAAGAATTAAATATCTACAGATCTGGGGCTAAAAGGCAACTTAAAAGAAACAAAAATAGTTAATACTAGGGTTAATCTGTGTCTTGCTGAATTTAGAGGTTTCTACAATGTTGATGTTTCGCTCCCCTAGAAACAACCGTTTAGCACAAAGACAAAAGCTTAGCCAGGAGTAATTAAACTATAAAAGGAAAAATACAGTATGAGTGGCAAGAAAATAACCTCAGCAGCAATGTCTATTACCTTGTGAAACAGTTTCCAGAGAAATGGAGTGAAACTCTCCCCGTTTTGGATATTTAAGTGAGCATAACCAAGGAGATCTCACCTTTGGGGGGCGGAGGGGCAGCAGACCAGATGAGACCAGAAGGTCTCTCCCTTTGGAACCACCTGTGCTGCATAATTTTGCTCAGCAACATTGACCTTGTTACTGTGTCTTCTGCAAACACTTTCAAGAAGGTCATTATCAGCTCCAATAAGTATTTAAAATTACATTCCTAACAAAGGCAATACATGAATTTAGGTGATTAAAGCCATTTTAAATACTGATGACTGTTACAAACCTTTCTGGCTCAGGGCACATGTTGTTCCAGTCTCCATCTGTCAACCACTGGCTGCTAGCTCAGCCTGAGGACCTGGGTAACATCCCCTGCAATGCATTAAACCTTTGGCAAAGAACCATGTCACAGCACAGCCTCCCAGGTGAGCTGTTCCCTTCATTGACCTGCCTCTTCCCAGCTCTGCCCTTGTCCAAGCCTCTCTGCTTTGGGCAATTTGGCTATTTTCTCGCAGACCTAAGCTTATTACACCCGCCAACTTTTCAGGACAGTGCCGATTTGTTACTGCTAAGTCCCCAGCACCATAAAAGTCACTGGGAGGAGATGATAATTTGGACAGTAAGATTCACCCAGGCATGGAAAGGGGTAATTTGGGGGAGGTACTGGATACAGGACGCATTTTTCACCTCTCACTTATAAACAGGCAACAGCAATGGGATCTTGGAGCTCTGATGAAAACAGAACCTCTTAACCTTCTACCTCCACCTCAGTAGCAAGGATTATGACAGCAGTGATGCTTGCAGGGGTGCAAGCATGCAGGAGTGATAGCTAACCAATATAAACATAACATATGGGCACAAAAATGAAGCATGATCAAAAACAAAACAAAAAAGAACCCAAGAAACAGAACATGGGGTTCTGATCTTTTTCACAGGGAATCATCAGCTTGTTTGGATGTTAGATTTCACAGCAATGCTCTTCTGGTTCAACAGAACTGTGCCCAGTTCCTGCAGGTGCTGCCTGAAGGCTCAGGCGAATACCACAGGGCAGCACAACAGTTCTCATGATCGGGAGGTTGTTGTCCTCAGCACAAAGGCTGGGAGGGTTTTTCAAAGTGAGATTCCAGGTTTGGCACAGATTTAATGCAGTGATTTAAAATCACCTCTATGCCTAGAACGTGATCACCCAAGTTGTCTCAGTAAGATGAGAGTTGAGCTGCCATCTTTCATGCATCAGGTGAAGGTCCTGAATATCCTACTATCAGTACTGGGGCAAAAATGACACATATACACATTCACAATTCTAACCAAGGCCTGAGAATTTTGGTTTAAAGCTAGATCAAAGCTGGAGGTCCAAAACAAATGTTTTGATTTAAGCCGGTAGGCAACAGGCAGACATTGAGGCTTACATGACCACAAGAATCTGAATCTTTTCATCATTCTGTCTGACCTGACCACCAGCCACCCAACTTCCACCAGCAGGAGCAACAGAACTTGCACGGTGCCCAACTGGGCCAGGCCTTTGCCTTTGCCCCTGTGGTCTCTTCTGAGCTGCTGTTCAGTCTCTGCTGAACACCTAGAGTTCAATCACGCTGTAAATTGCTTAATTCTGGTCGCGCAGCAGATGGGTAAAATGTGTAACAAGCTGCAGACAAGTTCAGGCGGGCAACATTTTTTAACAAACTCTGAGAGGGTCGAGGAAGGTCGATCCGTGTTAAAGGCTTGCTGCTTCCCAAGAGCTCTCTCCCTTAATTAGCAGACACTGTTTTAACGGGGTGTTTATGATACACTTCACAACACAGCCTTTTCAGCACTACAGATTTTTACTTTTAAATACTTTAACAATTTCAGCTTGCATTAGGGGTGAAAAAAAAGAACTGAGAGAGCATTTGAAATGTGTGGGAAAGAAAAATCCATTTCTTTTAAAAGCATTCATCCAAAAAAGAGAGAGAGAGAGAAACAAAAACAATTTAGTGGATCCACTTCAAATTTCATCTTCCAAAACTAACCACAAGAATTTTCAAACAGAATAACTTAACTCAGAGTTGGTTTTTCTTCCCTTGGAAAAATCAGATAGCTAAAAAGATCAATGTTAGCCTCTCACAGAAACCATCATAACCTTTACTATATGCCAGCTACAATCCATACTCCCTTTTCTTTATAGAATCATTATTCCTTGAGTAGCGTTCCCAATGAGAGGTGCAATTACAGCACAGCATTAAAAAAAAAAAAAAAAGAAAGAAAGAAAAAGATAATGAGCAAACTTTCAAGAACTACAAAAAGACATGGTTTTAAAATATTAGCAAAATGTCTGAATCTTCTTGATAGGCAGGTCCCTAAAAAATTGCCATTAAATGTGTGTCCCTACAGAGATTTCCCTTATTCAGGCATATGCATGAAATTCCAATTTTCAGTCCCCTAATATGTGCCAAATTACTTCCAGGCCCTCTAAGTCTTGTAGACTGAAGGTTGAAAACAGTGTTCAGGCATATACCAACTGAAACATTAAATGAGTAATATTCCACCCTCACCTCCATGCTTGGAAACGTACTATCCAGCATAGAAATGCAGGGAGCTCCCAAGCTTCTGATGATCAGAAGACACCTTTGCATCTCACCGTTTTAGAAAGATGCACCCTTGCCACCATAAAAAAAAAAAATACCCAAAAGCTTTATTAGCAGCTTGGGAAATTTGCCAAATTCAGTATACTACAATAAAAACTCAGCTGGTACTGGGCTACCTTTTAGACATAACACACAACCAGGAGAGGTTGATTCCTGCCTTCCACATGTCTCAAATTTTAATTAAACCACTGGTAATTATTTACCTTTATCTCCTGATATCATGAAGACAGCACCCAATCTTTCATGCCCACCTGAAAGAAAGCCGATCCATGCACAGGAGCTGTATTTGTGGGAGCACCTAGGAAATGTTGAACTACAGACATTCCATAAAGCCTGGCTCAGCCTAGGGAAAAGCCCAAGTCCAAGCTGGCACCTAGATCATCAAGGGTCAGTGCAAAGGCAAGTTCATGAAATGAGGAAAGAAGGGCTTGGAAGGGTATGATCATTATGAGCTTTTTCTAAGCTAATGAAAAATCACCTTAAGCTTGATTTTCTCTTTAGTCTTGAGTCCACTTAGCTCGTGTGTAGAAGAGAGAAGCAAAAGAGGCTCCAGGGAAGGTGGGCAGTGGGAGCACTGGGCCAAGGAATTCTCTCCCCTAATCCTGGGAACGCTCTCAGCTCCCTGCTCCTCCTGCGGCTGCCAGAGTCATGTTTAACAAGATGCTAATAAAGCTCTTCCATTCTCATTGCAAATGCCAAGCATGGACTGCTACGATGAAACTGCATTTCCAGTTAAGATACACTGAGCACTCGAAGCCGTTCTGCTAATCTGAGGCTCTTGTGGCCACGTTATCTGACAAGTTCACCGAGGGCGCTCAAGGTTCACGTCATCTGCAAGCTTCGCTGCTGACCCACTTTCCCCAAGGTAAAACAAAACAAAAATACAGAACGTGTTGGTACTTTTTTTGGCCTACATGCTATAAAAATGATACTTACACAGCTGAATTAAAAACAACAACAAAAAAAGGAACAGAGAGGCACTTTCCAAGTGATCATGTGCTTTGTCATAATAGTTTGCAGCTGGTGATCCAAAGACTCCCGGGGCAATAGAGGAAGACCTAACAGTTTATGTCAATAAAGCATATACACACATATATATATATGTATATGTATATATATATATTTCTCACTGGAAAATGTTCATGGTTACAAACTGAAGGGTTATAAATCCACTGGTGCCAAGCACTGATCCTGTATGCCCTGAAAGGGTGAAGTAAAAACAAAGATCGGATCAAACAGCAAATAGATGCCCAACTTCCCGGGGCTGTGTGTGCACAGCGGAGCCTGCAGCCTTGTTCCTCCTTCCCTAATTCCCTCATGTCTTTGCAGGCAGCTCTCGATTCCTGATGCTGTGCCAAATTAGTTGTGAAAACTGATTTCCGAATGACAGAAATGGTTGTGGTCAGGGTATTTAACCCCATGCTGTTTTCTCTGTTCTTCCCAGTCCTTTGTTGCACACTCTCCTTTTGCTACAAAAAACTGCAGCAATTAATTACGGATCCCCACAGTTTCAAGCAAGCTGGCAGAAGCAGAAAGGGACAGCAACAGAAGTTACTATGTGCAAGTGATATTATTTGGTCAAATCAGTTGAGACTCTTCCAAAAAAAAAAAAACCCATCCAAGTCTGTCCACAACATATAGGAATGGTGAAAAATGTAGGCTGGAAAAAAGTGTTTCAAGTCCAGCATCCAAATATGTTGTTATGCTCAGAAACTGCCCCAGCAATAGGGCTGTAACACTGATGGGGATTGACCAGGGGCACCTTCCCCTTTATTTAGATTGTAAGAGGTCTGGAATTTGCAAGTCTGCCTCCTTCACAAACATCCAGAGCTTGCAAAAATGGGAACCAGTGGCTTCATGCACAGATGCTGCTGCCTCTTTCCATTCCCGCCTTGAGTGAATTTTTAGGAAGGAGAAATGGAAACTCCTTCCTTGACCATAATATCCAACTTGGATGTATCAGAGAGCTCAGTTCTGTCTCGGCACGACTCTAGCTCCAGAGTCACTCCGCTGAAGCCAGTGAAGTCTTCCAAATCAAAATAAGGTCCTTGGTATTTAAACAGCCACATGCCACAACAGGCTCACAAAACCACTGCTCTGTGCTGAGCGGGAGCACAAAGAGCCACCAATGAATAACTTTTACTATTTATATTTGCATTTCTCAAACTGAGGGTTACAAAGAGGGCAGAGGGAAACTCAAAGATGGTTGGAGGATTAGCAAAGTAGTATTAGTAGCGACAACTGAGTTCCCTGAAAGCAGAGGAGAGAAAAACATCTGTAATTATTGGATTAGGGGAATGAATGTAAAAACCTGCAGCCAGAAATTACAGCACATTCTGTAACTGAGCTGCTGCCATTCATTGGTTTGCATGAAGACAGAGGAGCCAAAAGGAAATCACAAGTGCAAAAGGCTGGAGAAACACCAGAAACACCTCGAACCCACCCACCGGTGCTGTCAAGCTGTTCTCATGGAGCAGCCCCAGCAGTGTGCGGCCCCGCTCCTGCGGTCACACCAGCCCTTCTGCAGGAACCACGCGAGCCAGGGTCAATCCGAGCAATTACTCGCATGGAAATTACCAGTGGGAGAGCACATGTAGCTGCTTAACACAATGAAGTTATTTTAGAAACATTTCGAGGAGTCATCCAGTTACTGTTATTCCTTCCTCCTCCACATGCTCCGTGGTGATGGAGTCTGCACAAATCGCTCTGCGTGGACTATCAGCAAGCGGTGCAGAGCGTGTGGTTTGGGAACCACAGTCCTCAGTGTCAAATGAAAGAAATCATCTCTCCTTGTTATCCTTTGTGGTAATGATGTGGCTAGACCTAGGTACCTTCACTATCTTTGCCTGTACGCACAGGTAAGTCCATACTTCCCAGATCCTTTCACTTCTGCAAGGTCAACCACTAGTTCAGCTGGTCGTGCTAGGAGATGAGGGGTCACCGGTAAAGCTAGGCCTACTTTTAAATGGTTTAAAAAGCATTGAGAGCCATAAAACTGGTCCAGGAACTGTTCCCATAGCTGCTCTAATCTTTCATTTAATTCATTCTTTCTTTTTTCTAACTAGACTTTCTTGGGCGGGCATCAACAGCAACATTCACATGATCTCGTATCCATGAATCACTTTTACTAAAAGCCTCAATAAAAGCAATGGAAAGAGAAGACAATTTAGAAGAACAGCTTCATTTGGCACCTGGAAACTTCCATTTCAGGAGCTGATCTCACTCCCTCCATGGACCACTCAGGGAGTCGTCTAACACTCTGGCTGAGCTACCAGCCCCTGAGCTACATAGAAAACCCAGATTCCCTTTCAATAAGCACCTAAGGACGACAAAGCCCAATACTACAGGATACTTGGTGTCAGTGTTAGAAAAGAACACATATACACAAAAAAAGCTCACAAATAACCACACCTGTTTACCTTCAGAAGAGCACATTCTTGTCGTTCTGACTTACCATGCTGTCAGAGAAAGGCAGTTTACTATCTTGTCACGCTGGACTCACATTCCCTATCTTTCCTCTACCTTGTGCATGAACAAACCCCAAACTAATCCTTCTATCATATGATGGTCTTACACCCTGCAAACAGGTTCCCAGTGTCTGGCTGGGCCCAAAAGGCTGCACTGAAAGCAAAGGCAACATCCAGACAGCGCTGCTAACATTCATGGCTTTGTTGAATTTTGTAGGTGTTGATGCTTTCCTTAGAGCCTCAGCTACAAGAGATGAGTGGCTTATGTAAGAAGTGCATCTCCATTTATTTATTTTAAGTACACTGCTAACCCTGGTGGCTAGAACAGTGGTCGTGTAGAACAGCTTGAGAACATGAACTAAAAGCACTCTCAAGGTTGATCAGACAGGAGAGAGAGATGGAAAAATGATTCTTCAAATCTCACGATGTTTAAGCTGATTTCACGTATCTGGAGTACATGCTTATTATCATGGTAAATGTTCAAGGCAAGGTACAACTAGAATCCTTTTGTATGAGGTAGAGTCAAAAAATCACTTTTCTTTTTTGTTTTATAATGGTATGACCTAAAGCCCAAAGGAAAAACAAAATAGGTAGAGAACTAAGTGGGTGGTTTTCTTCTCTGAATCACAGCACTGAAGCACATGGTTAGATAGGGCTCTTTACACAAGGGTTTGCCCAGTGTTATCACATGTTTCTGCAAATAAGTTCATTTCAGACATTAACTTTTGAAACAAAGGGCTCAGCAAAACTATAAATACCTGCAGTAAGAACCCTATTACCACTTCTTAATCGTGAAAATCACACTAGAGGAACAGACACCAAAGCATCAGAGCATCAAAAGGGGTCTCATATGAGACCCAGTGACATGTCACGCCCCCAAGGGAAGGCCCTCATTCTTTGCACTCGCAGATGATTCAAGGGAAAATTCCCCTCCTTGTCCACCTGAAAGTTCACCCACTCTGTGAGAAACCACTTCAGTGGTTTGAAGAGGTTTCTCCAAGAGAAAAACGTGGTGTTCAATCTTTGCCTAAAACAATGGGCACACGAGCTAATCCAGGCTCTAGGTTGCTCCAGTCACCTAAGGACTCTTCCTTGCTGCTGTCACTTCTCCTGTGCACACGCTGCAAGCATAACCAAGCTTGAGATGTACAAAGTGAACTAACTCTGTGCTACCCTGCTCTTGGGGAAGTATTCACCAGCCTATCGAGCTCTGCAGTCCAAGTTTACCCTAAATGCTCTAAGGCTGACCATGTCCAGATGAGCTCTTGTCCTTGCAGTGAATGGATTCCTGCAGCTGAGTCAGATGCAACCAGCAGCAGCAGATCCAAACTCAAGACATGGGCTCATCACTAAGGTCAATGAGGCAGTCAAGAACATGAACCATGGAAACCTCGAGTATCAGAAACATTATCCATTGTGTCCCAGTAATTAGGAGGCTTTGTCCTGGAGTCTCCTGAAAAGTTCTCAATTAATTCTTCATTTTCACAAGATCTTTTCCCTTATTGTTTTCCTTTCATAAGGACACAACCTATGCAACTATAAATTAGGAACAAAATGACCAGATGTATCCTAGAGTCATGATAATAGAAACCTCTATTTTGCTCTGCCATTTCGCCCATTCTGAGGTCAGACTGTATATCATAAAGTAAAGATAACAAATTATGCACAGATACCTGACATTTTACAGTGCACTTTCTGAATGCCACCCTGGGCACCTGCAAAGTGCAAAGCAGACAGAATTACCTATGTTCTTACACCACCTCTCTCTTTATTGGGATGGAAGTTAATGCTGAGCTAGATCCAAGGGAAAAAGACAAACAGTTCATGCATCAAACCCTAACAGACCTTCTCGGACCACAGTCTTAATTTATATATGCTGCTGCAAATTCAGATTTATCCTACTGTAGGATAAGGACCTCCTCACAGTAAACAGTACAGGAGAAGAAGCTGAGACCAGTGAACTTTATCAAATATGTTACCTTCCGTGAAGACCTTACTCTTTTCTACACAGCAAAAGCCAGATTGTGCATTAAAAAACAAAATTCTTGCTTTTCAAGATGGAGGGCAGCTTCACGGGGCAATTACGGCCATCAAACAGGCAGCTACCATCATAAACTGCAACTGTTAGCTTGAAAACTGTCTTTTCTGACTTTCCAGCCACAATTCAGGCTCCAGGCTTCTGTATTTGCAGTGGAAAGCCAGGGTAAATATAGCATGTCATCTACCCTCTCATGCTACTGTCCTCTACAAGCATTGGCATTTCCTACACACGCATTCTATATTGGCCTTACAAGCGTCAAAAAGCTATGGCAAAATCCAACCTAAATATAGAGGCTTGAAATTTTTAAATAGCGCCAACTCGCCAATCTGATCTTGTTTGAGCGGAAGAAGTCTCCAGCTTTAAATCTCCATTTTAATTAATGATTACAACACATTCCTCTACCGCATCAGATTTAGCACCTCATTAACGTGCTTGGTATTTTGCTTGTGCGGCACTGCTGTAGTTAAAGTTGAATTTGTGTTGCCATTATAAACTCATGTTTTCAAAGGTTTGTTACTCAGACACATAAGATTTACTCTGAAATGAAAATTGCCATTGAGTGTGTCAGCTGGGAAGCTTTTTTTTTTTTTTTTTTTCTT
>VZSG01000034.1:2009551-2045539 GCA_013398315.1 Nothoprocta pentlandii
AAAAAAAAAAAAGCAAGCCATTCTGTTTATTAATAATTCACATTTTAAAAGGCACTGCAAATACATGTTTACATGATAGCCTGTGACAGCTCCATAGAATGTCAACGCCCACACATCCCTGGGAGATGTGTCATCTTAAAAACTGAAATAAAAGCCACAGCCCTATACTACTTCATGGGAGGGACAGAGAAGGGAAGGAAGGCTTAAAGATAATATTGATGAAGGAAACTTAGTGAAAAATAAATCTTTGCTTAGAAATATTTAATTTAGGACTTTTAAGAGGGAGAGAAAAAAATCTCTTTTTCAACTTGTTAGTGCCATCAGCCTGGTCGTAGCTCACTAAAACATTTAGCAAGAAGTTCAGTTTGACTGACCTCCTATGGCACAGAGCATCCCACCGTTTGCCCATTCCTAAATCCTGGGTTCTTGGAGTATGGTTGGATCATGAACTTCCCAACGTCCATGCTGAGCTCGGTGGACAAGGCAAAATGAGTATGAGAAAACTACCTGGAAGTCCAGGCTTTGTTACTGTGCCCTTTTACAATTAGTTTTACAACTGAATCACTAAAAAGAAGCAGACCTTTTTATTGGGATGCTTCTGAGGCTGCTACTTGGTTGACTATTTGATTATACTTATGACATGCATATTTACAAACAAATAGATGATGAAATTACCAAATTCTCACTTACCACTATTACCAGAATAGATGTAATCACGTATTTTTGAGGGCTGGCAGGCATTAAAACAGTATTTTTGGGGCACAGGAAAATTCCCTGATAGACTCTCTCACTGTTCTTTTGGCTGCAAGACTGCCAGGTTTACCCAAAAAATAATGTCTCCAGAGCACAACTAAGACATGAAAGGGAAGGTAACAGCTACTGCAAGAGAACACAGACACAGATATCCTTCAGAAATGCAGTGCCATTACTCAGAATTGCTCACATTTTGCTGTTTGCTGGGTTAACAAAATATTCCTCGCTCTCTTTCTGTGTATTTTATGCGAATGAGCCTTCTCCCAGTGTTGCCCCCCATTTCTCAAGAAATTGCTTCAAATTAGCAAGAGAATGGGAGCCTGGTAACAACTTGCATATCAGTTTTGGAGGTTGCTACAGTCTATCCAAAACCCTACTGTTTTCCACACAAATAAGCCAACAATCAGCTCTATCTGCGCAGTAATCAAAGCCTCAAGGAGATGCTGTACATCAGAGCAGGTGCAATACTGTGACACTTACCAAGATCCTTGTGATCTCTAGACTCTTCTTCATAGTGTTTTTGTCTCGATTTTTCCTCCAGACATGGGAGCCCACCTATCTTTTCGAAACAGAGCTTCTTGTTGAGGAGGAAGAGGACTACAAGGAAGATAATGAAGACTTCACCAGCAGACAAAAACCCAGGAGCCTCTGGAGTAAATAACAAAATTTGGATAGAAAAAAAAAACACTATCAAGGCAATTGGGAAAAAAACGCCTCGGGGAAAGGCACGGTTTTATCACATCTGCAACCGTGGCCCTGTTTTGTCTTCCTCTCCCCTGAAGAACTAGCAGTGAAATTCAGCAGAACTTAGGCTTGTGTTAAGTGGATGCAACATCTACATTGGGCCAATCTACTGAAGGTATCAACCAGAGGGCACATTACCAACCAAGCCTGATTCTGATGAAGGTCTTCATTTCTGTGGCACATTTCTGTTCTGATGAACTCCACCAACAGAGAGGCCCTTACTAGCTCTAAGAAACCAGAACCCAGCAGTGCAAAAGTCCCCTGGCCTCAGGAGAGGCACTGGCAATTTGGCAACAAGGACTCAGCCAAGATAGGGCAGTTTGTCATAAACCATTTCTATGCACCCTGCAGTCAATTCTTATGGGAAGCTGAGGTGACAACTAGTTGAAGGGGATGAAGGGCCTAATACTTCTTGGGAACTTGCATATTTTCTCTAAAAATCAGTCTACAGCTCTGGTACTCAAATAAGTTCATTGGATTTACTGAGAAGCAGGTTAATATCTAGCCTATGAACCTTGTTAAACTCTTACTTTACCCTTAAGAAAGAAGTAAATTACAGTACTACATAATTACCACTCTTGGTTGCAAAGGAGCAGTCTCCAACTGAGGTAATTCAGTTTAGCTCCTTCAGGTTTGGCCACACTCAACTGGACACAGTAGACCTGCAGCAGCTGACAAGTCAACACGAGTGTGTCAGATTCTACAGGAACAGCCTTATTTCCATTTATCACACGCTGCCTGTACCACTGGGTCTGCAAAAAACCGCAGGCGCCAGCAGAAAAGCTTTTAAAGCCATTTCACCTCTCTCACACTTATCAAAATGCCAAAACAAGGGACAAACACCACATAGCTCATCGAGTGCAAACAGCAAGGGCACGCGTGTCAAAATCTGTAAGTGTCATCTGCACAAAAATATTTGGCTGCTTATTCTGGCAATTACCTCAGCAGAAAGGGGTGAAGTTGAGCTGTCCGGTTCAAGTTACAGACCCCATAGAAAGGGAAGCAGCAGGACTTGACTTGGCGAAAGGCTCAGCCTGGAAGAGCTGAGCTGCCTCCGCGCACTAGGGCCACGGTGTGAGGAATTCATACAATAAATGCATAAATAAGGTAAAATGGGCTTAACTGGAAACAAAACTCATAGTAGCAGAGCGGGTCTCGCTGTCAGGAGAGACACTCGGTGCCACCTCGGCTTCCCTGGATGGTTTGGGAGCCGGAACCGGTCCCACGTCCTCCCGTCCCACTCAAGGCCGGGAACAGGCAGGGGAGGAGAGAGCGGCCGGAGCCGCCTCCTTCCCTCTATCTATTTCCAGCGGCTGAAGTCACCACTAAGGGGCTGCTAGAGCCAAAAATAAATCAGAGAGGACAAGTATAAATCAAAGGCAGCGTGACCCCAGAATATATGAGACACTCTGGCTGGGTCCCGCCACTGCCTCCTTCCTTTCCTCAGCACAGCATAAGCAAGAAGAAAGATTTGGTCTCTATTCCACATATAAATCCTTGGAGGTCTACATATCTGCACATATGTGTGCATGGAGGGTGGGTAGTTAAGCTTAAAACGTGCAAGTTTGGAGCAGTTATGGAGCAAACTGAGCCTTCAAAACATTGCTGTCAGTGCAGGCAAGCTCATTGCAGAGGGCATGACGTAGAGGGGTTACAGGACAGCATATTTATCAAGTCCTTTTATAAAAAACAAGCTCTGAGCCTGTCAGTGTGGACAGCTTTGCCCTTCTCAGGGAGGACAGAAGCAAGTCACAGACGCTTTAAAACACTGTGTGGCCGACACGTGCTCGAGGTGCTCGTTGCTGCGAGGAGCAACGCCACAGAAACCCTCAAAGTACCAATCTGCACCCGGCCTGCACGGTACCTTCCAGAACAGCACAGGAAAAGGCAGCTAAAGAACCGGCCCGTGAGGACAGCGGCATCCTGAGAGCTGCGGCATCTACCACAAGCTGCTCCCAATGAGCCCAGAGGTTCTCAGACTGGTGCAGGAGCATCAGTGCCCATGGCTCCATTCCGGGACGATGAAGGAGAAGGGTCGTCGCGGATCCCTCCCTGCAGGTCCTGAACCGCAATGGGTGTCAGCCACCTATCCCACGGGAGAAGGTCCTAGGGCTGCGAGGGGGCGGCTAGATCCTGTCCCACGGCTTTAGGCAGAAGCTTCCTCTCCTCTTCCCCACATTCTCCATGCTGGGTAGCAGAGGTTTGTGCGGCAGAGTCCTCGAGGAGGGTCTGCTCCTGAGCATGGTCTCACACGCGTGGGCAGGGAGGCTACAGCCCATGCAGAGCCTGGAGCATCTCCCACCATCGGGAGCCACACGCCGCTCCGGCAGCTCCGAGCCCTCGGCACGGCCTCATCTTGGTCCCCAACTGCAGGGCCTTCTGCAAACGGAACTGCCAGGCTAAAACATGTCCGGGAAACTGCCTAAAAACTGACTGGGGGCAGAGTTCCGCTCTGCTTCGGGGCCTAGGAGAGTCCCCAATGCACTGATGTCACTTGCGTTATGGCATCTCTGGGGCACGTCTGAGGTTCTTAAATAAGTAAATGGAAAAACCTCCATCCGCAAACAGGCTACACTCTTCTCAAATCAGATATCTCTGGCATGCACGAGCACAGAGCTCGAGGGAAGAGGATGGGGAGATCAGAGGTGGCTGGGAGCGAACACAAGGCATCTGACAGAAGATATATAAAGCATAAGATAAGCATAAATAAGGTATTACCATAACATCCCCACTTTAGCCTCTCTCTCAAAGCCACCTTCCCATGACAAGGTCAGGGCAAAGTGGAGTCTGTCTGGAAGAGCACGAGGACAATAGTGGCCACACCGTTATATTCATTGAAGCCATTTGAGTAATGGTTGGTGAAAAGGGTCACAGCAAATCCACTAGCACACTGGGCCCTGCAGGCAGACCAGGAAAATAAAAGTGCCACTGTAATTTCACTTGGAGTCTCTACAATTAGAAAATTTTAATCCGTTCTGCTTTGCAAAGGTTAAATTTTGGACAAAAACCTATTTCAGACAATAGCTTTTTAACTCCATTTGATACCAAGCTTTTTTCAAAAGGAATATTTACTGATACTTTTTAGTTACAAAAAGAAAAAAAAATACCATAAATTGTCTGTTTTACTGTCTGTGCTAATTACATTTCATTATATACTTGGAGTAAGCTATGATTTTCCTGCTGGTTCCCATGACATTTTTCATTATCGAGCACTAATTGTCTAGCAAGCACACAGCACTGTGAACCAAGTGGGCTGGTGTGTGGGCAGAAGTTCTAGCGGGAGCTACGACGCAGCAGAAGTGCTGCATTATTATTATTAATACTAGGGTGTATTCGAAGCTTCCACCTACTTGTGTGCCCTCACCTCTGTCAGGGTCACGGCGTCGGAGGCCACCTGCAACGAGCCTTGCACTTGGCAGCAACCAGCAGCTGCTGAAGGGACCATGTGGCCAACTGATGACACATGGGAAGGAGAAGTTCTCACTAAGTGCAATGGGAAAGAAAATGAAGGTTTCTTCCATTATTCTTTGCTCAAAGCACATGGGTATCAGGATCGAGGCTGGAGTCAGCTTGGACAACCACAAGCTGAGGCCAGGGTTATAAAGAAAGCAGTGACATATGTGGATTTGTAAAGGGATAGGATAGCTAATAGGATTTTCCTAACAGAGCAAGCCAGAAAAAGGCTAAAGGGTTTTTCTCGGGCACAGCTAAGAGCGTTTCCCTAATAGCAAAGCCCCTAACAAACCCCTATCTAAGCAAGCTCAGGAGCTGCAGCGTTTTCACAAACTCTGATCTAGGCAATGGGGCAGGAGATGAGTCTTTTTAGAGAAACCAGCCAGCCCGAGGAGTGCGCGTCCGCTGCTCCCGGGCCACCTTATCAGCGCCGGCCAGGTGGCAAATCTATTCGTGTGCCCCACACGCAGGGAACACAAACACTTCAGAAATAAATGTGTGTTCTCCCAGGACGGCAGATCTCTCCTGATATCTACTTCAAATGAGACAAAGCCCGACCTTCCCAGCAGCACCGCGAGGGAACAGTTGTGTAACTCCTCCTCTTCTCCTCAAGGTGCTCCACAAATACAGGACCAGCAATGCAGTCAGGCTAGAGGAGGCAGCGCTTAAGCTGAAGGGTGAAATTCCCACCCAAGAGAGGGGGACTTGCCCGGGACCAAGGCTCAGTTTCACACGCTTTATTTTTATGTGCTGGTTTACACACCAGATAGCAAGAATGAGCAAGCTGTCCAGCCCTTTGAAGGAGATAAAGAACTAAAAGAAACCTGATGGCATTTCTATTAAAATTTGAAAAAGAAAAGTTAAAAAAACTGCAAAACTTGATTGATCAAAGGGTAGAAAAATGGGCCCATTCGTAGTTATTGATGTGTTTGTAGGTCATCTTTAAAGATCTAAGCTGCCCTTTATGGCATATGACGTGGGCATACAAATTTCTAAGGTCTCAGGGACGGGAGGGCAACTTCATTTCCCTTTTCTACCCTCTGCGTGATGACAGCGTGCAAACACCTTGAAGTCTTCCATGTGCCCATCCTCCCAACAGCTCTGTAAAGCAGGGAATTTTTTACAGATCTATTCCACAGAAAGTTAACCAAGGCACAGAAGGGACCAAAACCAGTGAAAATTACGTCCAAGAGAACAAGGTAGAGAAGTCCAATCCATCCACATAGGTACTCTAGTGTCTATATAGCTATCTTACTTTTCACCCCAAGATTGAGGCCCTCATAGTAGAGCCACAACTGCACTTTCCTACGAATGACAGCACATTGGTAGACCTGGGCCTCTAGGCATCTCCTCACACACCTCAAGTGTTGAGATGTGGCTTGAAAAGCACAG
Organism: Nothoprocta pentlandii; assembly: GCA_013398315.1. NCBI lineage: Eukaryota > Metazoa > Chordata > Aves > Tinamiformes > Tinamidae > Nothoprocta > Nothoprocta pentlandii. Next base: position 2,015,894 of record VZSG01000034.1, read on the forward strand.
AACTGGCACTTCTTCCCTTCAGACCTGATTCTTCTAAGGTCACAATCCAATAGACACGCTCAAATGACACTTGACAGTTCCTGACAACGCCAGGTTTAAGGGACAGCCCATCAGGCACAAGCGAGGACATGGAGGTAAAGGCGATAAGATAGGGCACTTGCCTAAGAAATGGAAGGTCTAAGACAAGTTCCCCATAAACCTACATTTTTCTTTTCCCAGTGCTAACTCTAAGCACAAAATTACACAAGAGCACCCTCTACCTTCTGGCCAAACCTGTGTTAGGACACAGCCGGTTTATAGACCAGCCCTTGAGGCAGCATGAGTGGGCACAAGTTTCCAGCCCATCTGCTGGGGTTCTTGATCAAGAAGAGCAGGCTCATGTTCTCACGACTCTGTCGGGACTCACGAAGCATCTGCTGAAAGACAGATCACCAGAACACAAAGACTGGAAGGGGAGACCTCAAAGCAGCCATATTTCACTATCTAGGACTAGATAGGACTAGCAGGTCATATTTTACTATCTAGGACTCTGTGGTGGCACTGATACGCCTCCAGCAGAAGTTGCTGTAGTCTTGAGCTCCTAACATTGTTTTCAAGCAAGGTTCTGTGCAAAAGGTTCTGTGAAATATTCTGCCTTCAACAAAATGCATTTTCCAATCAGAAAATATGAAGGTATTTTGCTAGATACCTTTCAAACAACTCTGGAACACTAGTTCATGTCAATAGTAAATATAAAACGTTTGCAGATTATTATGGCTGATGTCCTGTGTCTAGAGGAGTACTGGCTCTTACCCCATTTCTCTGCACGTAAACACACAAACGACAAATATAAAGGGGAAAAAAAAGGAAACAAAAGCGTGTGACACCAGACCAGAGAATATTTGTGCTAACTAAAGTGATTCAAGGAACAGTCCAGACCTCTAAAGGGCGATTCCGAGACTAATTTTCAGTATTATTAATAATCTCAGCAAAAGGTCACGATACAGCAAAGCGTTTAAGTTTCACTGAAGTCAACAGGACCAGGGAGACTGAGAATTACTGCAGCCCTGCCCTTGAATTGCCCTTCACACATTCCAAGCAGGTCCCCTCCAAGTCAGAGCTCAAGAGGTTTAACGGGGGCAGCACAAGGAACCTCGAGTTACCCCCCAGCCCACGGCCCGTCCGTGCCACGTCTGGTCTAGCCCAGCCAATGCTTCCAAGCCAACGTGGGATTGTCACCATTTCTGGGACCTCCTGTTCAGCGCTGGAACAAAAGCGAGGTTGTCAGAAAATTCTAAATGAGTAAAACAAGACACTCAGAGGCACCAACACATCCAGCCTGAGGTAGCTCAGACACAGATGGGGAGGCCATTCCAGGGATCTTCACCTCTTCACCAGCCAGCATCATCTCTAGAGAGACTGAATCTACATGCCCAGTGAGTATCCTGGCTCCTGAGAAAAAAATACCTTAAACTCAAATCTTTGTCATTTTTTCTCTATCTTAATACTCATCCCAACCCCCAAGCAACACTCAAATCCTCAGTTTTAGTTGCTAGAAAGATTTTCTGTCTTAAAAATAAACATAAAGCAGAGCAGCGAGGGGACTAACTTGGTGGTCAAAGCTTTCACCTAAGGTTGTCTTTGATCATATCCCAGGCTTGTTTTCAGCCACAGCACAACACAAAGTTCACAGAGACACTTTGTCAGCACCGACATCACCACTGTTTTACTGGCAGAAAGGAAAGACGAGGGCTGTCAGTCTGCCACCTTCCTTGAATGCTGAAGTCACACTTTATTTTTTCCTTTTTCTTTAAAGACAACTTCTTTGTTGCCATGGTATCTCTAATGCAGTATTTTGAGACAGGAAAAGAAGATAACTGTGCATCATCGGTGACATATCTATCAACTGGCATCCTCTCAAAAAAGGTAAATAAATACGTATGCAAATGTAGACTTTTAAATGCTTCTCTACCCTTTTTAATTTCTCTCACACACATACTGCTGTCTACAAAGGGCAGGAGTGGGTTTTGTGACAGAGAAGGTCGTAATCTGTCTCTCAACAAATAGTGTCTAGAGATGTTTTTATTCCTTCTCTTCTCCCCATGTTACCTGATAGCAGCCGAAGTGCACACTCATAAGGAAAACTGAGCACCTGCACATTCAGAAGATGCCTGCATGGCTCTGCATGCTAAATCATGTGGCGATTGCTTTGTAATTCTTGCTTGCCCACCAATTTCCCCCTGAACCGGCAAGATATCTACTGCTGAGCACAAGCCACATTTATCTCAACGGTGAGAGGAACCAGAAGAGCACGCTGATGATGCCTCCCATGTACTGTCTTCAACTGACTTAACGGCGTCTGGTTAGCCTTGTAGCATGTCTTTGATCACCCTCAGAACAAACTAAAATGAACCTTCACTAACTCAGCAGATCAAGGCCCTATACTCAGCATGATGGCATGTCTCATGTCTCTCCTTGACTATGTATATGGGAACACTGCACCAGGTCCCTTCCAATATTTCATAAGAAGTTCTACGTACCATTGGCCCAGCCAAACTATCTTGCCAGAACCACAGCAGAGTCCAAGTGAGAAATGCATGTGTCCCACCACCCTCCAGGACTTTCAGTGCGCACTGAAGTCTGGATCAGTGGCAGACAGGAGCAATGTTCAGCACAAAACCACTGCTTCCCATGTACCTCCACCCTGCTGCACTATCTCAAGGGAGCTCACAGTGGTGACAAACCCAACGTTTCATCTCCCAGGTGGTAAAAAAGGCAAAAAAAAAAAATCATTTTATTATGTTTTCAAGTTGAATTTATTACAGCTTCTGCAACAGTGGAGGGAATGCAGAGCACCAAGCAAAGCACTGATGAAAAGTCAAACTGGAAGGAGCTCCTGTTGCGGGCCAAGAACTCAACAGTGAGCACAAAGCCCACAAATAAACAAAAGTAAATATTTTACATTAGGGAAGGAGGAAGAGGAAAATAAGAAGGAGAAGAAAGAAGGATCCTAGTTTTTGCTTATCTGTTATTTGGGGGGATAACAAAGAATAAGCTGTCTCCACTCAACACTGAAGTGCTCTTTCCTGTTCAGAGATGAATCTAATTGGGATCCTTAGGCTCTCACATAGTTATTTTTCTCATCCAAAAAACCCTGTTCCTGTTTCCACCAATTTGACCCAAGGCAGAATGACTCACCACAGTGAAAGGGCGAACAGCAGCTTTTTTTTTTCCCAAAGACCTAAATAAACCCTACTCCATCAATTGACCAAGGACGAAGTAGCAGTAAACCTCTTGCTGAAGGCTGAGCGTGTTGCCTTGACAACCTGTCTGATCTCCATTGCTCCAGGGATGGGAAATGTGCTGCCAACAGGAGATTTCAGCTAATCAACCCAAATCTCTTAATAGTCAGACAATTTCCCATCTGTAGAGAGCAGGCCAGGGCCCCACACAAAGCCAGGCACCCTCTGAATACAGACCTGGCCACTCCTTGAGCTGTTATTTGTCCGTGCTTTGTTGGCCATGGACCTCTCTCAATAGTTACATAAGGAGCCAAGGGGACCATGATGTCCTTGGAAATCTGCACGTGAGCTCTACATCCCACTCTCCAGGCACCGGTCATGTCGGTCATCTCAGAGATGGGGCCAGTTCAGAGACATGAGAGAGGGAAGGAGGCCAGGAGACCGCTGCCAGTTGGGAATTTGAGCATCAGGGCTGCCAAAAGGTCCACGCTGTAATCAGAAAAGCTCAAAATACTGCAAAAGGACGGGCAAAAGGAGGGATGATTGTCCTCCCCATGCTCACATGACAGAGCACAAGCAAAGAGAAGTGCTTTGCTCTGACCTTTAAACTGAAGGTCAACATTGGCACAAGAATGACTAAGTTTCACCTTGTTATGGCAGTATTTGCACTGAAAATTAACACAGGATTTCTAGATGTTGGAGCAGTTGGAAGAACCTCCCAGGGAAGATGATGGGGAAGAGAAAAGTTTCATGCGGGGATTTTGAATGGGATTACGAGGCAGGGATGGTCTGCCATAGCATGAGAGTGGGAACCCTTCTGATCTTGTGTCCCCGTTTTCAAGAGTGGTCGCACAAGGGTGGCCTTCCCACCACGCTCTGTCCCTTTTGGGACACCCATTGAAGGCACCCAAGCAACAACAGCAGTGACAACCTGTTGACAGAGGAGAAGGGTGACAAGCACGAATCACTGGCGCTCAGCCTCCCTAGAAGCAAGGGCTGCTGTCAAACCACAGTGCAGAAGGCTTATTTTACTATATTTTTTTTTTTAGCTGAAATGCTAAAAGGGCAGCTTTGGTAGCTAATTTGGCCTTCAAAACTTCAGGCTCTCCCACCTCTTCAGGTCACTCTTTATTGTACCTTAGAAGACATTAACCCATTGCTCTCCAAACCTAAAAGTCAAGGCCCAAGACCAAGTTTTATTCCCCATCTGGTTTTCGTTGCCCAACTAACTCATGATGTCGCTGCAGTTGCCAGGACAGTTTGAGGGATCTTTAGAGCATTTACATCCCAGTATGGAGGGCATCTCCACAGGAGAAGCTGTCTGCCACGCAGCTCCCTGAGAGCTCTCCGAACCTCAGGAGGCAGCTCTTGAGGAAGAGGATGGAGAAACTGCTGCTCAGAAAGCTTGGCCTTTACCAAGGAATGCTGAAGCGGAAGAAAGCTGCTCATAAAAGAGGGTGTGTTTGCAAAGAAATAACTTGTTGTGGAAGGTTTCTAGGCCACTGGTATTGACCAACTGACCTACGCCCTGGGAAAATATGTTTTAACAACAAGGAAAGCCATTAAAACAAATGCTTGGGGGAAAGATGCCAGCAGTTTCTAGATTCACTTACTTGACAGTGGGGAGCTCAGCGAGCACTGCTACCTTCTTTCATGTCACTGGGAGCTTTTCTCTAGCCACATTAGCATAACATTTGCATATCAAACCAGGTAACTTGCTACTAGGGCTGCAATAGAAAGTGCAGGGACCGAGAACACCATTCAGCCAGGCAAGGAGGCTGAGAAAGGGCAGAGAAAATAAAGACAGAAGGAAGTGGGAACCAAAGCTAGCGTTAATGGTTGGAAGAATTGGCCAGGAGCCTATACCTAGTTTCCCATCTCATTCCTTTTTAATTCAGGCTTTCTATCTATTACTGGCTCTTCTCAGTCTCGCTTAATCTCAGCTGAACCAAACGGAATGAAAAGATGGACCCTAGGGGTCTCATGCCCAAAATATCTCTCTCTACAGGGTGGTGGAGAGACACAGAATCAAAAGGAGAGTTGTCACTGATCCAGTGGGGAGCAGGAACGAACCTGGAGAAAACAAATACCGGTGATGTCTGACTGCCTCCAGGATTCCTTGGAAAAAGTGGAGCAGAGAGCAGGATCCCTGCACTACTACAGCAGGGCGAACAGGTCCCTGCAGATGAAAGGGACCCCAGCTCTGCCTCAGATAATTCACTTACATTAAAAAGTTTTTAAGCATCTGTGAGGAGTTTCTTTCAAGCAATAAAGTTGGCTTCAGACCATTCTCAGGGTTTGAATGGAGAGCTGCAATCATTCCCAAGCCAGAGAACACCAAGAAGGACAAAGGCAAACAAAAAAAGAGGGGGACCATTAGTCAGTGCAGATGCAGGGAAGACACAGTAAAATAGATTCCACATATTTCAAGGGCTTTTTCAGTTCTGAAATACCAGCCTAGCTGCTGCAAACAAACATCTCCGCATGCATTCTGCAAAACACTTGACATAAAGGGCCACAAAAATAAAGACCAGCATGTTCCCTGGATGTTTTCATATCCTGACAATCAAGCTATGGGCTCTACTTACTATTTTATTTTCACTCTCCAGCTATTCTCTCCCACAACCACGGTGATATATTTAGGCCCTTTTCTTACCCATCTTCAGCCTCACATGCCTGCAAAGCATCCATGGCTTCTCCTGTATGGCGATGTCTGCATTGCCACAAAACAGAGGGGGCACAAATCTGCGCTGCTCTTACACACAGGGCATCTAGCACTACGGGCTTGCAATTATTTTACAGTCAAATCGGAAGCAATAGCAGGAAATAACATAAAACCCAAGCAGAACATGGAAGAAACTGCTAAGTTCTGTTCCATGATTTGCCATTGCCAGGGTCTCCGCATTACCCGAAGCACAAAACGTGCAAATCCAAAGCAACAAGCATTCGTAATCCCAGGCTTGCTACAGAAGTTACAAAACGCAACAGCATCTTCTGTCCACGAAACGGCCACAAATCATTCAGAGCAGCAGACTTACCTAACTGATCTTACATAAAGCACCAAAACAAGTCAAATGGGCCGTGAAATTCCCCAAGAACACTCGTCGTGCAAACAAGACGTTCCAAAGCTTTCATCCTGCTAAATCCTTGGATTCTGGGGAGTTCACAGGAGTGGGAAGGGCTGAGCAGAAGACAGTCCCGACCCTGAAAACCCAGCATGCTGCTCCTGCTCCTTCTCTATGTGCTTGTAGGTTTGCTGCCCCGAAGAACAAGGAAGGCAGCGGCTGGCAAACTCGTGACACCTACCAAAGGAATGCCAGCCCGGGTAGGAAGAGGTAAAACAGCCCGAGCCACTTCCAAAGGTGTTTGCACAACACCTAGCACCTCGCCTGGGGCTTTCCTGGCCACCCTGTACCTACCCATTTACCGACACGGTTTTCCTGTTGACATTCGCCTAAAAAGAAAGAACAAATTGTCACTCATTTCTTATGAAAACAATGCGTGCGGTGCAGCCCTGACCCTCATGCAGACCAGATGATGCCTATTACACATCCATACAAATGCACAAATAGTTGGGGATATTATTGTAAAGAGGCGTTCTTATAAAGCCATGCTTCACTGCAAAAAAAGCATAGAATCCACTTGCCTGAACTGCTGCTTTTTTCTCTCTTTTTTAATTTCTTTTGTATTTTTTCTAAGCTGAATATGTTTTAAGGAAGGCTTCTGGCCTTCTGCCTCTCTGATACTTCCTGGGGTAGCACAACCTGTTTTCACCGTTCACATAATCACTGCTTTAGATGTGGATTTTGGATGCAGATTTTCACTTCCAGTGGGTTATTTTTCCCATGAATTCAGGGAAAACTAATCCCCACCGCCTCTGCCTGCAAAAGGTCTCTCTGCAGTGAAACTGGAGCTGTTCTCAGCAATTTATTAATTAGTGCAAAGCACTTTTTTTTTTCCTTCTGCCTTTTATAATATCTAACACTCCTCAAAAACAGCACGGAAGGGATGTCGAACAAAATCATGCGTGTGAATCCAGCTACTGACAGCGCTGAAACAGGAGCACCTGTGGGAAGAGGGGACATGAAGGGGAGCGCATGGTGATGAAGTCAGGACAGAACCAGTAGCTCCTCCCAACCTGGTGCAATTCTTGGATCCGCAGGATCTTGTCTACCCACCGTACACCATACTTAGAGCCCCGAGTGCTTGCTGCACAGATGTTGCATCCTTGATGGGTTTGAGGCTTCCTGCAGAAGATTCCCCCAGTACTGCAGGCAGTGGGAGCAGGAGCCTGGTGGGCTGGGTGACCACCACAGGGCATGGACAGGGCAAGGAAAACAGCAGATTTATCTCTTCTCTACCAACTCCCTGGCATTTGGCTGCTTTCTTTGCTCTCTCACATTACGATTCTACTCTAAACTTAGTCTTGAGCTCATCCTTTACAAAGTTCCAGGGGGAAATGCGAGAAAACTTGCTCCAATAAAGTGAGGAGAATGAAACCCTCCTCCTTGCTCGTTCCACACGTTCCTCCTTCATCCCGCTCTGTTCTTTCCAAACTGTCGTGCAAAAAGAGCTAGAGCTGAATCAGTAGAAATCCGAACTCCTTTTCAAAGGGACCCAGTTTTTATTATTATTTGTCCACCATCAGCTAAACTGTAGAAATATTCCTTTTGTGCCCTGCTAAATGTCACACGGTTATTTTTAAAAGGCGGACAATGTCTTTCGCAGAAACCTTTCGCACCGTTATTTTAAAGATCAAACATCCTTTCACCTGGGAATCGCGGAGCGGCCGGTTTCCCTGGAAACATCATTGGCTTCCCGCTCAATGGAACAGCGAGATCCTTTTCAGGAGCTGAGCGAGCGCCGCGGCGGATCCGGGGCCCGGCAGGCCCCGAGCCACTTCTAGAGCTCTATAAAACAAGTCGGTTGCCAAGGTGTCTTTGTAATGTGTAAATGAACCCCTCATAAATTGATTTTTAATTCTTCCTCTTAAAGGTGCGTGCCGCTTGCATCTCTCCGAGCGAGGAGGGGAAAAGAAAAAGAGAAAGAAAATGGGTATTTCGCACGAGCCTTGGCGTTTATGTGAATTTGCTTTTGGAAGGTGAGGCTGAGCAAACTTCTCGGCGTGTCCTCGCACCGCAATTTCCCTCCCCAGCCGGCAAAGCAGCACGGAGCTGAATTCGAGAGCGTGTCGTTTAGATCCCCTTTGCCCCGATGCTGATAAAAAAGGCACATCACCTCATAAAGAGCCCGCAGTAAAACTAGGCCAACGTGTTCCCAGCAGTCATTTCCCAGACAGGGAATGTCATCGCTTTAATTATTTAATGAAACAGCCTCGCTGTGGACAAAACCACCCCGTAGGTCGACACCAGCACTGACTCAGACACATTAAGCTCTACGGGAAGGGAAAAGAGGAGCATTTGCAGGCACATGGAGAGGGAAGAAGTGATGCCTTAAGCCACAGGACATCACAACATCCTGCAGAAAGAGGGGTCCTGGTCCCAGAAGCTCCAGCGGTCCCTCATAGAGCCCAGCCTTCCTGCCACAAGAAAGCCCAAGAGCAATTCCCATATTTACAGAGTCAGGACAGGGGCAAGCCTGTTCCCAGCCCTCACCAGAAGAAACTAGTTGTGTTTCAGAAGGTAGCAATGCTCTCCTTCCAGAACATGACCATTAAATACCGATCATCGTTAACGCCTGTTGCTTACCCTTGATGCACAAAGATCCATGATGAACCTGGTGAGACAGCAACTGTGTCATTGGCTGGCAAGCCCTCAATTTATTTCTATATGCCAAAAACTTAAAAGTTTGAGGTTTTTTGAACTAAATATCACTGGATACAGAACTTGATAGAGGTAAATTCGGTCAAATAAAGCTATTAATGTAATGGGAAGGTAGGATCATGGATATACCTATACACAAGCAGCAATAGCACACGCTTTCACACTGTTCCCTGTGTTAAACCTTCCTCAAAGGCTTATCAAAAGCAAATTTGTCTCCTATTGATTTTGGCTCAAGGGAAAATGACTCTTGCCCCTCCACCTCATTCCAGAAGAAATGGAAAGAGAAATTTGTGTAGAATCAGGCAAGATCTCTGAGTGTGAACTGCGGGATAAGGAGCCAGTGAGCCACAAACTGGAAAATCTCATGAAAGGAACTTCCAGGTGGTGGAGCTCCCAGGTCTCTTACCAAGGTGCGGGTCCACGGGGAGTAATTCCAGGTCTGCCTTGTTGAACACTCCCTTTCTCCAGGCCAACTGAGGACATAGCTGCAAGTTGTACTGGAAGATGCCTCTGCGAGTCAAATGTGCAGACAGAAACATTTGTACAACAGACTTTCAGCAAAGTGACAGTCACTTGCTGTTTACTCACAGGGATAAATGGCAGTGTCCCAAATTCCAGAAGGAGAAACCTCTTGTCCTAGCAGAAGAGTGTAAACATTAAACACACGCCAGGACTCCAGGGCATTTCCTCCTCCCCAAATTTCTATGAAGTGAAGCTGGCCAAATAGACAACCCCATTTACCTAAAACCACATTGGAAAGCTAACTGAAATGAGATCTTAAGTCAATGCACAGAGACAAAAGACCAGTTTTGCCTGTAATCCAAAATACTAACAAAATCCTCATGCCCAAAAAGTAGGGAAATCTGACCTGGTTTGTGGAAGTCAGCAAAGAAAGAAGTTATGTCTGTTCAGATTATTCAATCAGCAGTTACTTAATTAAACAGTTTCCCTGTGATTAATCCAGCCCCATCACTTGCTCACCACATGTTCGGGGTCCCTGGACCTTTCACAGAAGGCTTTTAAGATGTCCAGATCTTAGGCTTTGGGGTTCACTTTTTCCAGCGAAAAAACCTTCCTATTAATTTAATAACACATAAATCATGTTATTAAATTATAAGCTTATATATAAGCTTATATACAAATTATAATTATTAAATTATTAAGCTGACAGATAAATCAGCTGTGCAGTTCACAGACTCTTGCAGGGGTTTCAGGGGGTGACCCAAGGATTTCTGTTCTCCATTGCAGCCCATGTTTGAGCCTCCTGTGACAGTGGAGATGAGAGGAAGGACAGCAGGGGCAGCACTAGTGGGACACGAGGCTTGTTCCTGTGGGACAAGGAGGCAGAGAAACCAACCCGTAGTCACGGAGCAGGCAGAGGCACCCACGCAAACTCCACAGAAAGTGGATTTCCAGAGAAAAGGTCTATAAGCACAAGGGTGGCAGACAGGATTAAGTCCATTTAGAGGCCCCAAATCAAGAGTGGGGATTTTTATTTTTTAATCAAGGGTGGGGTTGTTTTATAAGTCTCCAAGAAAAGGAGGAGCATTGACAGAGACCGTTGCCAGGAATAACAAGCAAAACCATCATAACTGCAGAGAAGCAGGGCTAGGATTCCCCAGAAAACATCAGCTTTTAATTTGCTCTTCACCCTACATGTGAGGCCACATGCTCCTTTGGAACAGAAACTAGTTAGACATTGAGGGTTTATGCCCCATTTTGCAAACAAGAGTATGGAGAAGAGCAGATCTAAAGCTACATAAAAAATACTAGCCAAAGGCCATGGATAGAGGGAAAAAAAGTCCCATGGAGTGACTGAGAAGGCTGCCAAGCCGAGGAAGGTGTCTGCAGAGCAGCTTTAGCTAATTCAAACACTTGGCATGTACAAACACTGCAGCCTAATCCCAGCAACGCTGATAAGCAGCGATATCAGACGGGAGAAAAGTGACCAGCTGCTCTGGGTACACAGCGATGGATGAGGGGCACGAGCAAATGCAGGCAGCCCATAAGGGCCCCAAACACCTGGATTATCACCAGGAAAGCTCCACAGCACTGGACAGAGCAGAGTGCTGCCCCCAGCCCGTGCTCTGTGCATGTGAATGATGCCAGGGACCTGCCTGCCCTGCGTGACCACAGCGAGGGCAGAGCGGGGCCCAGGGCTCTGCCGCCAGCTCTGCCCAGCTCCAGACTTGTCTGATCACAGGCTTGTCTGAATGCAGAAAAGAGGAGGGAGGAACTGAACCCTTCCACAGAGAGTTGTGATCCTGAGAAGTTCCCAGTAACTCCGGAGAGAAAGTGAAATGTATTAAGACTTCCATGTCTTAAGAGAAATGCATTAAGAGACTGAGACTCTTGGGCCAGTCCTAGCAGCACCTCAAAGTGGAAACAGCCAAGGCTGAACAAGAAGCATCTTCCTCTGGTGGGAACTAAGCAAAAGGAAAATTAAACACCAGAAATACAGCTGTGAGACTAACCATGCAGGCAAAGCACAATGTGGGGTAGGGGTCCACTGTCAGCAAAGCAACTGAGCTAAGGATGGACCAGCACAAGATGTGACTGGAGGGCAAGCAAAGACTCGGCTGTCAGTGGCAAGCAGCATCCTTTGAGGCAAAGAAGGAATGACAAAAAGGACACAGAAGTCAGTATCAGAAAGCCAGGTGGATCAGACAACTTCTGCAACACAGCACTAACCTCATAAACCACACAACACCGAGAAGCACGTCTGGACTCCTCCTCACCAGTCACGGGAACCTATGGAAAAAGTTTACAGGCGACATAGATAATCTCTAGCTTTCAGGATCATGAGAAGATGAATCACAAGTTGTGGAATATTAACAGCAGTTGCAGCCTACACAACAAGGGAGAGAAATCTCTTTGAGAAGCTTGCCCCATGCTTCAGGTATGCAGGAAACTCCAAAGAAACGAGGTGTCTCATCAACAGAGGAGTGACCAGAAGTCGCAGTGCAGACTTCATGAGGAAACAGGCATCACACGGAACCTGCAGCCCACTCAGCTCCGGATTCCCTTTTCCTTCCTTCCTGCCCAGCTCCAGAAATTACTTCATTTTTCCTTCATTCACTAAGAGCTTCCCAGCCCCCGCCCAGACCTTCCTGCTCATCCCGCAGGACAGAGCAAAGTCTGGCACCTATAGACCATGCTTACTGCTATACATTACCCCCCCACTCCAGTGTTTACTCACCTCTTCCTCCTCCTCATTTTTCACATGTCCTTGAGGGAAAGACTGTGCCCCACTTGCAGACGCACTTCGCTGGTTTAACAGGTTTTAAATGGATCATCTTTAGTTAAAACAATGCTTAAAGAAAAATAATATATGTCTAATAAGTGGCTAGTGGCCCTAGCAACCCAAGTGAGATGGTTCAAGGCCAACATGCTGGTCAGGGCAGTAAAGACAGTGTCGCTGGTGAGCTGTGCCAGGAAACTCTGGCCTCATAAGTGAAGAAAACGTTGCTTTAAAAAGGCATCGTGTTCAGATGCACCAAAAAATAATAATAAAAAAGACAATATGTCCTGACTGACAGTGTGGCTGTAGCATTTCCATAAAGAACTCCCTTTCTGAAGAGCTACTTACGTTTCCAAACATTTGATGTTAGCTCAGAAAATTCTCTCGACTGTGCCAAGCTCCAAAGCGCACAGCAATGGGCAACTCAAAGGCCCCTGGTTCTGCCTCGTGGCCAGTAACTTTTCTTCCCTTCCTACAGAAAAAAGGAAGCCAGAATGGGACTCATAGAGCACCTGGGAGTGCCAGGATGCTCGTGCCATCCTCGACAGGGATGTCAAGGGTTGCTCCCAGGCAGATGGAGCCCTGGAGCGCTCCAGTCTCCCGCAGATCCCCGCAGGGCCCTTTGGCAAAGGGAGCCCTGGCACAGACTGACCAACGAACCCGGCTCATGGGGAAGGACAAGTGTTCCTAGACACGTCGCTTTGCCTAATTTCAATGTTATTTCAGACTACGCCTCCAATTTAAAGCTCCTAATAGACTGCAGCTATAGATTGCAGTTAAAATCATAGATTAATTACTAAATCCTGAAGCTCGACAAATGAGAGCCTCGGTTAAAAGTCAAACTATAGATTTCAGCAGTGTCAGACCATCATTTAGAAAGCTATCGGAAAGAGTATTAAGACCTTTGAGAAAAAACTGTTAAACCTTAAAGAATAAGCTTAAATTCTACTGCTCAGCCAGTCGGTCTTTGAGGTATTTAATTTTAAGGATAGGCAATAGTTCAGCTGATTTTTAAGAGTGTGGTAAAATTACAGAATGCAGCTATTTAAAAAATGTACACAACTTACTTTCTAAAATCCCACTTAAGTTATCTAAGAGAAGCAACTTTTATTACATTTCGGAACTTAGAGCAGTTAAAGTTTAGAGCAAACCCACAGAATTCATTCAGATTAATTGCCTATAAATTGTACAGCATAAAATTAGTTTGTGCAGGTGCCGCATAAGAGAGACTCAGTTTTTCTGCCCTGTGCCAGCCATAGGGAGAGCTGATTAGTCAGTCTTTGATTAATTACCTGCTGTGTAGGAGAGCCAGGGTCAATCCACTCAATTAGGTGAAGGTCTGGTGGAGAACAGAGATGTAAATCAGAACCTACTGCAAAAGGTTCCGTGCAAGATGAGGACATAAATGTTTCCCTCCAAGGATCCTTCTCCCCACAGTGGCCTGCTCTCCAACAGCAGCCATGAGTGGATGCCTAGGAAGGGGTGTAAGCAGGAAAACCACACGTGATGACCTCTGAGTAGCACTGCAACTTCCAGCTACACTCATCTCTTAGGATTACTTGAGCCTGACGCTGGTCATCTCTGCAGAAAGCCCCACAGATCCTTCTTCCACATACTTGTCCAACCATCCATTGAGCCCAAGTCAACTTATTGCAGCTATATCCTACATATAGATCTGCAGGGATCTCTGCAGATCTATAGCCACTGCCTAAAGATCCTCCTCACTTTGCTCCAAATCTGGCTCCTGCTCACTCCTTTTGCTAACTCTTCTGTCTTGTGGGGCAGCAAACACCTACCCAACTCACCACTGTTCTTCGTGCAAACCTGCAGGCATCTCAGTTCTCCCCCAATTTTTCTTCTTTTCCAAGTTTATAAATTTTAGTCAACAAGTCATGCCCAGTACCAGAGATGCCCATATTTTTGACCTGCCTAGCTGCCTATTCTGGACTTTTTTTCCAGTCCTAATGCATCCTTTGTGAAGGGAGAGTGGCCAAAACTGCACGCAGTATTCAAGGCAAACTGGGGGTCCAACTGCAAGTACAATTATGTTTTCTAAGGTAGAAAACTTTGCTGACAAGTGGATTTCAGCTAAAGGATTCTGTAACCTTTACACTCGAAAACATGTTTAGGCGAGAGCAACAAATAACCTCAAATACTTCACAAGTAGAACAGAAGTGTGGAAAGAAAGGGCAGCTTCCATGATCACCCCCAGTTTCACATGTGGCCAGCACAGAAACCATGGGTGCAGGCAATTCCTGATCTTCAGAGGCAAAGGCCACCGTATCCAGAGGACAAGGCAGCCAAGCCGAGGAGATCTGAGCCCAGACTAAGAGAGCTCGCAGCCAGTTGTATCTGCGGTCGGGCAACCCCTGCACTGCTGAGGGAGACACCACAATAACGCTCAAAGGAAGATAAACATCAGTGGGAAACTGTAAATCCTGGCACGTGAAAAGCATCAGAACCACACAGCGAGTGAGGCAGGTCTAAGGGAAATCAGAAATGTAGTCAGAAAACAGTAATAATTTGAAACTACAGTTACCTCCCCATACTAGGAAAATATCTTGATAGGGTGATAAAAACACTGTATTTTTAGACATTACAAAGAACTAGTTAAAAATTCATAATAGCTAATCAACAATTGCTAAGTGACGCACAGGAATGGTTATTCTTCAACAACCCTGCAGAAGAGAAAAATCACCCCAAAATGCCCTGCAATAAACTCTGATTCAAAAAATGGAGAAATACACAAAAAAAAAATCAATGAAGCACTTAAAAGAAAGAGCTAAAAAGATGGAAGTACTTCCAGGAACTATGTGAAAGTACCATAACAAGGCACTGGAATACCAACGTTCTCAATTTAAAATATTCTAAAAGGGCAAAAGAAGAAATCAATTTTTTGTTTGTGGTTAAACAGCATATTAAGAAAACTGCTGACTTAAAAGAAAAAAAAGGGGAAAAATAATACGCTTCAGAATGTGAATGTCACGTTCAAAGGAGGAAAAGGGAAAAAAAAGAACATGAACTTCTAGCAAGTTAAATGGAGAATCGTAGGAGGGCAGACCAAAAAGCAACTGTGGTAAGCAATTTTCGCAAGGCATAAAAATTTAATTACAATTCTTTTTCAAGTGCTGCAGAAATAGGAAGCCTTCCAGAGAGCTAGCAGGGTCAAAGACTATGGATGTGTGTAAGGTGCCCTCACTGATGATAGGTGTAGAGCGGGAAAGCCACAGTTTGCATCTGTTACCTGCAGAGAAGCAGAATTCAGCTAGTTTCACTCAAAAAAAAGAAACCACCAACAACAAAAAAAAAATCTCAGTGATTCTCCAAATAGTTCTTTGAAAACAGCTCAATAAGGCAAATAAAAATTATGAAAAAATAGGTAAAATGGTGAATTTAATGGCAAACGGTATGGCCACTACAAATCCATGCTGCATTTGCTTTCTTCAATGTCTTGAACAGACCTCGATATAGCCAGAGCAAAAAGACAACCAGAGATCTGGAATGGCTTCTGCTCAGTGAAGAAACTTCACCTTTTCAGCCAGACGAAAAGGCAATTGGGGGAGATAATAAGAGGGTATGGGGACAGCAAATAAATCATAATTTGATAATACTCTTTTCTAGAAAAGAGCTAGAAGGCAGAAAATAAAATGTAGGGATATCAAGTATAGAATACACTACCCCAAAATAATATTTCTTGCCACACTGTTGAAAGAAGTGGCAGAAGCAGAAGCACATATGGGTTCAAAAAGCAAATAGATAAATAGAGCACGGGTCCATCATGGACTATTGACTATAAAAGTCATGCAGAAACCTCCGTCTCACCGTCCCTAAACTGTTGATTGCTGGAAGCTGGGAACACACAGCCAAAGACTCTGTTTCTTAAACCCTTCCCCTGAGCACCAGCAAGTACCAGGGATGTTTGCTTTGATGCAGTATAGCCGCCCTTCTGGCAGTGCACCATAGATTGATTAAGAATTTTTTTTTTTTTTTTAATAAATTTGAATTATTGAATGAATTATTTTTTGAATAAAAATGTTTTGAGCAGCTTTGCCTGAAACACTCAATTAGGGGTGAGGGGTGGAAGAAGGCAGGAGGGCAGCGAGAAGCACCCAGGCCAGCAGCCCCCCGACAAACCTGCGTTCAAGCTGATGTGTCTGCTCCTTTAGCTCTTCATCTCCACTAGGGCCCAAGCTCTCATGGTCCAGGCATCCCACACCGTTTTCAGCAGAGATCCCCACTGCACTGAGAAGAAGATTCACTCAGGTCCCTCATACGCTGCCACATTCCCACCTTCAGTGGGACTTGAGGATGCAGAGATCTACGGATGTGAACTGCTGGGGCTGAAAATAAATCAGGAGGCTCTTTAGGAGTCGACCAGCACACAGTGACAACCAGCAAGCTGGTTAACGTGACTCCAACCACACTCTGTGCACTCGAGTAGCTCCAGGTAGGGCTGGTCAGTAGGGCTCCTTTCAGCACTGAGATTCACGGTCTTCCCTTCCTTTCCTATCCTTTCTTTTATTAATATTGTGCTTCTCTCTGGTGCCTCTTTAGCTTAATGCTCCGTTTGCTGGCGGGCTGACAGGTCTCTGGAAAGCCTGTCCTGCTGCTGCCAGCGCAATTCCGCATGGAGACAGGGCATCACCTATATAACTTGCTCCCCTCGTCCCTTACAGAGAGAAAAGGGAAAAAAAAAAGCAGTTTGAAATACTTCAACCTGAGACCATTCACACGTAAATCAGGTTTTTCAGGTGCCATGAAACGTGTGGGAGCCCTGTCAGTCACCAGGGACTGAATCAAAAGGGGGCAAGCGTGTTGCACACCAGCACCTCCCACGAAGCAATGAAGCCTCAGCCCGTGTTTCTTCCCTGGGATGAAGTATCCTGGAGGGAGTCTCTGCTCTTATGGCCACCCATTTATTTCCATTCTCCATAACACTATAGTGGGTAATGTAAAAGAAGAACCTGTTTCTTTCTTTTACTCCAATTCCTTCTCAAAATCCCTTGCATGTAAGCCCTGCAAGTAAAATCAACACCAGAGTAGATGCAGCTGAGTGTTACCCAACTGGGAACCAGTTTCCCTATGGAATTTGATGCGAGAATGAGTTACAGAATCAAAGCAGCACCAGGTAGCAGAGACCGTAAGACTAAAAAGCACCCAAACATTACCACCAATGTAACTTCTGGGATACAGTGATATCAGAGGCACAACCGGGGGGTTAAAAGCTGCTGAGAATAGAGGAGTCCCTCAAGCTAAGCCCAAATCTGTCCCAAACAGTTTACTCCAACCAGTCCTTCCCAACAGGTTTTCTCTCAACAGTTGGCACTGGCTACACACAGAAGACAGAAATCACTTGGCTCCAGAGCTGACTCTCCTTGTTATAAATAGGGTTATTTGCACCTCTCAGAAAAAGTCTTCAGACAACAGTGTTCTTTTGACAAGAGTGGTTTTCTAGGGAAGCTGAAGGCACAGGGCCTCTGGCAGGAGATGCCCCCAGCCCTCCACGTGAGCCTCGACACCAAGTCAACCAGTTCTATCTCATGTTTGAAAATGCAGCGAGCAATCAGAATGGAAACCTTGCACTTCCCTTCCCTTGCACTCTGCACAACAGACTGCTAAATTAGGGAAGAGGCTTCAGCCTCGAGATTAACAAATAAACTCCAGCTGCCATTTACTAACACAAAAACATGCAACTGGTCTCAGAACATCTGTAGTTCCAAAACACCAGTAGTGTGTAGTTGCAAAACACAAGTTTTGCAGCAATTTGCTTTTCTACTTTCTGCTTCAACATCCCCAGCGCGCTAGTATAATTCACCCCGACTGTTCTTACAGAAGTATTACACCCTTTCTAAAATAAAACCGGGCTCTGCGACAGATCCAGAGCAGCAAAATGCATCAAAGCAATTAGCAGCTCTGCCGCTTTTATGATTTTGGGTTGAATTTCTGATCTAAAGAGAGAAGCGGGTTCTGCAGCGAGGAGACACGGTGGCTCTGCCTAAGGGCTCCATCTGCCGGTACCAGCTCTCTGTGCTCTGCTCAACGTATAGTAAACTGAAACAAAACCTATACAGCCATCAATTACATTTTTCTTCTTGCAGACTATGAATTTCAATAAATACACCATCTGTTCCTCTTCTGTGTGGGAGTTCAGTCATCTTCTTGGCAGCAATATTATTCTAGAGCAATTACCTGTGTCTTTATCACCTATCATTGTGCTTCATCATCTTTTCATCATGTGTAAAAACCAAGCACTTTATTACTACAATTTCTGTAGGCAGCCCGGTCCTGCTCGTTACCATGGAGATGATCTGTCAAAAGAAGTCTACATTTAAAGAAGCAGAAGCTGGGAAAAGGAGGAAGAGAGAAGCACAAAAAGCCTGAAATGAACTTGTTTCTCTAAGTTGGAGTTTGAACACAAAAGATGCATCTTAGGCAGCAGCATCACGGTGCCACTAACAGCCTAGTTAGGAATCCATCAGCCTGCCAATACAGAGGATGAGTCAATGCCACAAGCACTACAGCGCTCGGAGGTCACAGACCCACCTTTAATGCCCCAGCTGAGGCTCATGATTGCTCGTGGGAAGGATGATTCCTTATTACTATAAATCAAAAGAAAAACACAGGAGGAGAGAGAAGAGACTGCAAAGACAGGCGGGCGGCAGCAGTTTCCCACTCCCTGGTGGTCAGCAGTGAATTTTAAGTCAACGGCACTGCAGTTTATGCCCACCCCAGAAGGCCTTTTCAAATTCATCTCTTACCCAACCTTAATCTGCTTAAGCTTCCTTTCCTCTCACCCCTCCCATGGATTCCCACCAAGCTCTGCTCTTTTGCTCCTTTATTCACAGTCCGCATGCAGTTCCCCTTCTCCATCTACGAAACACATAAACACTTGCAGGTATCTTATGTATTTTCCTATCCGTCCAAATGCCTATGTATTTTCAAGGCAGCTGCTAGTGCCAGCCATTTATAGACGCTCGCTTCCCCATCACTCACATACACACCCCTCCTTCCACAAACTCCCGTTCTCCTCTTAAAACGGTTTCATCTCCTCCAGCCTTCCCGCTCCCATCCTTCCAGGCCATAATTGCTCTCGTGTTACTGGAGGAAAAACGTTAGCAAGGCACAAAGGACTTGCTGATGCTCTGCATTTGCAGGGTGCGTCATTAGCAGCCGGGAGCTGAAACCTGCCGAGCTGCAAACTGCTGTGGTTCAATTCGCCCCGGTATCTCTGGAAGAAAGAGGCAGTCTCAGAGCTATCCAATTTGTTTAATATCAAGCATGGAGTTTTAATGATGTGGGCTGACACTCTGACTTGCAAGAGGGCAAAAAATGGCCACTTATGAACAGTAAAACTGATTTATTGTCTTCACAACAGATCATAAAGCCCTATTTGGGAAGTAGGGTACCCTTCCTAAAATTTCTCTGGACTTTTAAGCACCTTGTTCTCTGTCAGTCTACCTGGAGACACAAGTACTCGAGTGTCAGACATGCTGAGTGCCCATATGTTCCATGGATCTCTGCCCACAAAGTACCTTAGGAAATCAGGTCCAAAGGGCATCAAAATTAGACAACACAAATAAGCCAGGAGTCTGGGAATGTGGGGCTAAGCAACTAGTCCAGGGTACTGAAAAAGAAGGTGCAGTAGCAGAAGTTATAGGTAAGTTCAGCAGTGGGAAATTCCAGTGCTGAACTTCCAAAGTAGAAAAGGAAGGGACATAAAAAAGCAGAACTAAAACATTCTCAGGTCAAACCCAGTGCTCCATAAAGCTTGTTTTGGAGCAACAGTTTTGCCCAACTGTCCCCTTGATAGAACAGCCATTGAGGACAACACAGAATCACAAAATGGTTAAGGATGGAAGGAACCTCTACAGCTCATCCAGTCCAACCCCCTGCTCCAGCAGCACGGGGCAGCATCCTGGCAGGTTTGGAAGATCTCCAGAGAAGGAGACTCCACAACCTCCCTGGGCAGCCTGTGCCAGGGCTCTGGCACCATCACAGTGCACAAGTTCTTCCTCACACGCAGATGGAACTGCCTGGGTTTCAACTTGTCCTCATTGCCCCTTGTCCTGTCTTGGACCCTTCCAAATCCGCCTGGATGCCGCCCTGTGCCGCATGCCCTGGGTGTCCCTGCTGGAGCAAGGGGTTGAACTAGATGATCTCTGGAGGTCCCTCAACCATCCTGTGGTTCTGTGATCACCTTCAGATCCTCAAGTGGCTGGGACAGGCGTGCAGATGAGCTGGAACTGCTGCTCTTGGGTAGCACCTGCAAGGCCGTCTCCTCCACGGAGCTGCCTTCTCATCCCTTGCAAGGACGAGCAGCACAGGCCTCAGGAGCCGGCAGGGCTGGCATCTGGCAAGCCCAGGGAAGGTGAGCAAGGCTGGGCACAGCGGAAGGAGCAAGGCAGCACACGCCGAAGACTCATGCACAGTGTTGCTATTGCCCGATTTCAATTCACCCCAGGGGCAACTGCTCATGGTCCGACCATCTAAATTGCGCTTTAGAGGGTGCAAATCACTCCAGCATGTGATCCAGCATCAGATCACAGCCCGAGGGCAATGGGAATGGCTCTGAAAGAGCAGCATCCCTAGGAGGGAGAGGTATATTAAATTGCTCAAAGGTGCCATCGGCTCTTTGTTCACTTTAGCACTTTGAAGCTGTTGACCAAGGTGGTGCCACCACAGCACCACGCTCTGCAAAATGGCCCGTGCCCTGCCGAGCTCCTGGGCACGACAGAAACACGTGTACAGGCAGGAGAAGCAACTGGCTCCATGTCATACATCACATTAGTGGAAGGGATAGAAGCGGGACCTAATCCCCCAAACACTCATCTAGGGAATTAGTTTAATGAAGAAGCATCATTAACACCTTTCACTCCCTCCTGTAAACTCTGAAGGGCTTATACTGCTGTACAGAAAGCAATCCATGTTTCTGTGATCAAAGCAGTGTTAATTACTTCAGCTCACAGCATGCTCCTCTCCTCAGTTCAGCAGTAGCCTTGGCTTGTTCTACAAGGGCTTCACAAGGAAAATATTCCTGGCTTCACCCTGGGGCAGCAGCTTCCTGGCAGTGCTAGGTACGTGTTCAGTCAGCACCACCCACACCAGTCTGCCTGGCAGGGAATGGGCTTGGACGGGATTCAAAGGCAGCTCCGGGATCAGGGAGCACAAAACAGGGATCCAGGGAGCACAAAACAGCAACCACCAGCGCTGATAAGGGGCATGGGAAAACGGGGGGAGCTTCCTCAGAGCCTTTTTGGGGGCAAAAGAAATGGAAGATCTTAGAAGATTGTATCCTCATCGCTGTGACATCATTTCAGGAATGTGCATTTCACGCTCCTCATATGTATTACTGACTTACTGGCTGTCCCACAGGGGTTTTATGGTGTTTTCATTAAATAGCAATTAAAGCAAGCAGCCAAGCTGGAATCAGAGCTGTGTGGTGATAAGATAAAAAGCCCTGAGAAAACAGGCTTTCCTTCCTCAGCATAGGCACAGGGAAGGTAGAAAGAGGTCCTAGATCTACACGATGATATTTTACCTCATGTTGCATGTAGCAGGATGCAAACATGATACAAATCCTTGAAAGTACCATTGCCTGTTCCCTTCAGGTGCTTTTCTGGCCCTGCTACTGACAAATATTCCAAGGACTGAGCAAAGCCTCACACTGCCATTTACTGGTATCCATATCCAAAGCCAGCAGATTATGCCAAGGACACCCTGCTCATAAAGACCTCACATACAAAGGTATATGCAAAACCTCTGACCTGCAGCCTCCTGCAGCCTTTGGTTGCTTTACAGGCACATGGGCTCCCGTCCTTCTGCCACTCAGGTCCAGCGTCCTTGATCTCTTAAATTGTCCTTTTTACCTCTACTTTAAGATACAAAATTCAAGTCAAGTTTCTCAGATTGTGGGCTACAAGTCCTGAGGAAATTCAGAGTATTTTACCCTCCCCAAGGAGCTGTATATCTCGTCACTGACAGCAATGAAAGGCAGCTAACAATTTCCTGAGTAATATAATAATAATATATAAATATTTGTAGCAAGAACTATTGCAGTTGTTTCTCATTTTCCAGCCCTGGAGGAACGAAATTCCTTCATATGAAAAGAAGATAGGAAGTGAAAGGATTGCACAAGAACAAACGAGCCCCAAAGCGACCGCCCTTACAGAAAGTTTGGGAAACTCTTGGGTAAAGTGAACACAACGATCTGGGGACAGGAATGGGAACAAAATGCCCTCTTAGCAAAGGTTTCAGCTGCAGCACTGCTCTAACGAGGCATCCCCAAGCACTCATCCGTGCTGGGTAACTCCCCAAAACCCAAGGGTAAAGAAACCCTTATATTGGTTAGCACAGCAAGCCAGTCCAAAGAGAATTTGGCTCCCATTTCATTTCCATTCACACACAAAACAATAAAATCTCCACTTAGCATCAAGTCCCAGATATCAGAACAAAAAAAGTGGTAAAAAATAAACAAAAAATGAAAATAATTCTACAAAAGCAAAGTCATTATTAAAATTCATAATGCAGAAGAACATGGAGTCTGTTCAATTTATTGCCTCATGTCAGGACCTGGGAAGGGTCTCCTCATTTCCTGCACCTCTTAACTATTTAGTATGGCCCCTATGAGCCAAGTCTTCCAGAGTCTTTTTAAAGTCACGTTCTAAGCATTTCTGCAATACAAATCATCGATTTTTTTATCTCCTCTTTCCAATCAATGCAAAGATATTTATGCTGAACACATAAAAGCTCTTGACACTATAGGAAAACCAATTACACCCTGCAAGACGTTGGCTTTCAGCAGTTGACATCATGGAATTATCCGTTGCACTTGGCACGTGCCATTGACAGGAAAGGAGCATGACCTTGCTCACTGAAGCCCTCATCCATGCAACTTTGTGGAGCGACATCTCTCCTTGTTCACCAGGGCTTGGTCCATCCATCTCTTCCTGTCCCTACACTGTGGGCGAGAATATACTACATTTAAACTCCAGGGCAGGCACAAACCATACAATCTCCTTTCCTTCAAGCAGCTAGAGCACGTGGGGATGCCTTCTGGTTGGGCCACCCAAGTTTCTTCCCTTGGATGATGTTTCGACCCAGGATACAAAGGAGAAAAGCAGGGAGCACACACGGATGGGTCCCCCTGCCCATGCAACCAGCACTGCAGGTAGAACGGCTGAGCCAGGAACCTCTTGCTTCTTGGCAGAACCTCAATGCCTGTCACGTCTCCGAGCGGTTTCTCTCATAACTCGCCCACCAGCCCCCTGTCTTGCACTTTCTTCTGCCAGCAGCAGCAATTCACACCTTGCTGACAAAGCACCGAGCCTTGTTACCCACTTCAGCACCCGAAAACCACGCAGGAGGATGGCTGTGGGGAGGAGGAGGAGGCTGAGCTACCTGGAGAGGACCCAACGCGGCCTCCCCAGGCTCAGCATCGCGCTCTGCTCTCATGCCACCAGCTCAGCAACAGAGATTTCATGTCGCGATACAACCGACACAAATGTGCCTCGTCTGTCACGAGACTCGATGATTCTTCTTGCACGTATTAGGTAGAAAAATGTTCCATTCAGCACTACACAGGCAGCAGCATTCAAGGAAGAACACGCTGAACAAGAACCCAATGGGTCTATCCCTTCATTTTCTGGAGATTGCTCAGATTGTATCCGTCAAACACATGACAAACACTTTCTTCCACTTTAACAGAGGGAGAATATGAAAGAAAAAAAAGTCATCATTCTCTGTCCTCTGCAAGAGGAAAAACCATAACAAATAGTAGCCCTAGCGTAAGCATTAGAGTCCAGCTTCATCCTACTTGATTCTCTAAGGTCCCAGAGGTCCCAGATGAGTGAAGTGCAAGAATCTGTAATTAGCAGAACAAGTCATTTTTTGGGGGGTATTCAGCAGATATTAGCTCCAAGCACTGCAGCACGGATTTATTCCTTCGCAGCCAAACTATTCAAATTGAAATATTTTTTAATTTCCTGAGCCTTTTAGAGGTAGTTTTTTTGTTTTGGTCAAAAAGAACCCAGCCAAGTTCTCTGCCTCTGTTAATAGGAGATCAAATCACTTGGGAAAAAATAACCACCCCCAGCTCGACAGTTTCTAAAAACTGACAAATTGATTTTTAAATCTCAGGCTATAGGAAAAAAGTGACTTTTTACCATCTGATATTCACTGGCTTCTGAGCACCTGGAACATCAGGAGCCTGGAAACAATGTGAGAATTCCAAGCAGGTACTAAGGGTAGCAGTGGGAGGAGAGGAGAGGTTCTCTCCTTTAAAAGCACTGACAGAGATGCACACGCAGGAGAAAAGCTGAACACAAGCACTTGCAGCAGAGCAGCTCAATAGCATTATGCACTTTTACTATCTTTCTCCCTCAAAAATCAAAGCAGACTTAAAAAATAAGAGTATTAAATTAAGCTGATTTCATACCCTGTAATCTAAATCAAATAAAACAGCACATGTGGCTTAATTTTAAGCTGTAGAGAAATAACAACCTCCATTCATAAGAGGAATGCACAGAACGATGCCAAATCCTAGTGCGTTCATCTGCTTTAAAGTCACACCTTGATTAATTAGAAAATGTGCAGGGAAACTAATTGGTACAAACAAATAGGGATCTCTATGCAGCATCTGCACAGTATTCATCACACAGATTCAAAAGGACTCTTTCTGAGCTGCCTCATACTTGTTCACACCATATTTCAATGCAGGAACAGGGCAGTGTGACAGCCAGCTTGATAACTCATCTGACCTCCTGAACAAGCCCTTCACAACTGCCAGCCCTGATAAGTGCTCCACACTTTTCAGGGCAGAAATCAGGCAGATCCACGTGGGTTTTAATGCAGTAGGTGCCCTCGACTTCAGGCTCAGGAAGACTTTGAATCTGAAAGGGGTAAATCTAACAGGAAAAGTCCCCTGGGCTCAGCAAAAGCAACAGATGTCATCTCAGGAGAATAAAATAAAAGACAGCAGTGTGTTTCTAATGATCTAGAGAAGACCAGCAGACATAAAAGCAACCAAGCTTTTGAGCTAGGTGTGCCAACAAGAACCTAGGGTAGAAACACAATTTGCTGTGAGTGCTCCTGCCCCTACAATTCTCCATGCTGCTGCAGTGAGGCTGCTTCCAGGATCCAGGTGGGTTTACAGATGGATCTGCTCCAAAAATATAAGGAAAGGTACCTTTGGAGCAGTCTCTGCAGCACAAAGCACGTCTTGGTGCTGCTGTGCAGCTCAATGCAGCCTGCAGGATGCATCCTCCAGTGCTCCTTCCGTCACCTACAGCTCTCCTCCCTCCATCTTCACCTCCCGTTTGCACGGACAGGCTACACCGTACTTGGAAAACAAATACACACTTACCTCCAAAGCAGCAGGGAGCATTAAAACCACTTTGAGAAATATGCTACGCAATTTGCAGAACGTACACAAGGTAGTATCTGTATTTCATGCTATTAATGGAAGTCCTTAAGCAAGACAAAAAACTATGTATAGTCAAGGGCAGTCAGTTGTTTAAAGCTGAGTTCATACACAAGGATTTTTGTATGGGTCCAGAACAACTGCTTGGGACGAGTTTCTTTTTCCTTGCTGTGAAAAGAAGTTGGTTTTCCCCCAAGAAGTCGGTTTTCCCCCAAGAAGTTGGTCCATGCCTTGGATTTCAGTACCGAGACTTCAGCACCTACCACCGACTGTGCGGGAACACGTAGGAAGCCCTAAGCCCATGCAGGAGGGCAGCACTGCCCTCACACCCTAAATCATCCCTGTCGGTTTGGATGCAGCCTTTGGAAGCAGCAGCACCAGCTGCAGATTGGTGTGCAGAGCCCACCTGAAACTAAATCTAAACGTTCCTGCTAAACCAGGGAAATGGCACTTTAAGCTGTGCTCTGTTGATAGTCCGATTTAGCAGTTGATCTCCACACAAGGAAAACACAGAGCTCCTCCAAGCAAAGGACGTGCAGAGAGCAGGAGGAAAGTGGCATGGAAGCCAACAGATCACACAAGAAGCCTACAGGTATGTGTTAAGAAATTAAATCTTCTTTAAAAGTGGAAGAGCAAGTTACAGTTTAATGTTCCAAGTACCCCCAAAAAAATCCTCTTGGTACCAAGATTTTCAGTAATCAAAATTTCCTGCAAAACAACAAAATACTATGTTACTCTGAATTATTTTGGCCTAGTCTAGTGTTCCCCATATGGCAAGGATGCTGCACTGCCCTCTAGAGCCTCTGCCAATTTAATCTTTCCATACCTGGCTGCAGGGACCCTTGCAAAGCTGAGGGGAGGACTGTCCACAGCCACGAACCAGAGCAAATAATCAACCTGAGAGCTCAAAATTCACACTCCTCAAGTGGTTCCCAGTATTATTCTGGGCAATGTCTTCCACCCTGGCCTGTTTTGGAGTGTCTCCCTAAAACAAGATATAATTTACAAAGGACTTTCAACACCATTCTTTAGATGCTACAGAAGTGGAGGCTAAATCTCCATTAGCTGCAACGGGAGCTCAGGTGCTTTAATCTCACACTGAATCTCACCTTGGTTCTCAGATCCATCCCCAAAACACCCATGCTCTTCGGGGAGTTAAGCTGCACCTTGCCTAAGACATCACATATGCTAAAACAGTGTAATTAAACCAGCATCGGGACATGGCAAATACACATATTTTACCCCCAAAAAATAACCTGTCTATATAGCTATAATATTCCTTTTACTAATTCTGTAGCGTCCTCTCAATGCTTTGTTACTACTTAGGGAATGTTTGCAGGAACTGCTGAACGCTGCTGGGAACACTGAGATACTGTTATCTCGGCCCAAGACAAAGCTGGAAAGCTTTTAGGTTGCCCAAATGTACATCACACTGAATCACACCCAATTAGCCTAATCAAGAATTTCTCTAATGAAAACATACTTCTCCGTGCTGGCAGTTTCTGACTCAACCACAACTCATTCAACGTTAAGAGAAAACCATTAGAAAAACCATCTGTTCTCCCTAAATAGAGAAGCTATTTTTACCTTCCCGATGAGCCCGAGTAATTATGAAACAAGCAGAGTGGGTTTCAGCACCAAAGGGGAAAAAGAAGGAGAGAGGCAGAGGGTGACACAGCTGCTGCCTCATGATGATCACATCACAAACATGTTACTAGGCAGAGCCCCAAATTATCAGTGGGTTGGCACCTGATCCTAGGTGCTCGGCACTCTCTGCATCAAGGCTCCCCGAGCACCCGTCGTCCCACGGGAGCTCAGCACCAGCCACACATTGGAGTGATCCTTCCTGCAACCCACATGTAGAAACATCTGCCCATGTTTCTCTTGGAGCTTATCTGTTACCAAAGAGAGCCAGCACCGGACAAGACAAGCAAGGGCAAAGCATCTTCCTTCCAGCAGTTTAGTGGCGAAAGCTACAAGACAGGAGAGCCCTAAACCGAAGTCCTTGGTTTGTCTGGAAGGAGCTGAACCCCAGCACCATACTGGAACAGGCTGCCCAGAGAGATTGTGGAGTGTCCTTCTCTGGAGATCTTCCCAACCTGCTTGGACACAGCCCTGTGCCACGTGCTGCAGGGGTCCCTGTGTGCGCAGGGGGTTGGACTAGATGATCTTCTAAAGGTCCCTTCCAACCTTAAGGATTCTATGATTCTACGATATTCCTGCATCCTGTTGGGTTTTCCTGGAGCAAAGAGCTTTATGGAGCTGTCTAGCTATGGATCTAATGCTCCAGAAGAACTCGAGAAGTTCCAGACTGCCTATGACTCACTCGCTGGTTTCAGCAAGGGACACTCAGTGCCCACAGGCGGGCAAGGGCTGCTGGACAGCACCCAATGAGCCTGGGTTCCTTCTCCTTCCCAAGAAGCCAGCTCCACAGGACTCGTCTTTCCAGGATCTGGAGGGAGAACGACACAGAAAACGCAGTAGCAGAGGAGCACAATTGCATCCTCTGCCAGACAGGACAGGGGGTGCTCCAAAGAAAGTCATGAAGGAGGAACAGGGAAGAAAGCAAGAGGAAAGTAAATGAAGATACGAGCAGTTCGGAAGGTATTCAAAATCCTGTATCAGGGACTGCCCTTAAAGCTCCGCTATATTTTTATAACATGAATTTTGCTAGTAGCATTAAAGCTTAACTTGATCACAGCCTGCCGACTTCAACATCGTGGAAGGTACTTACAATAAAGAGCCTGTGGTGCATCATGGACAACCACATAAAACCCAAACAAAGGAGGAAAAACGTTTATTTATTCTATAGATAAACGCAGGTAACAAATCAAATTCAACCTCCAGACTGTAAACTGCAGAAAAGAAAAAAAGAAAAAAAAAAACAAAGAGCTGCTGCAAAACGTGGGCATTTTGTGCCTCTCATCTAACCAAAGTGAAACTTTAACCAACATTAATGTTCAAGCACAACAGAACCCCCAGCCTCATCTCACAGCATGGTTCCTCGCACGGTTTATCACTCACAGGATGAGGGACAGCTACAATCATAGAGTCAAAAGCATAGAACTTTTAAAGACCTTTTGAAAAAGGAAAAATAAACTAACTTGTAAATAAACTCTAGCTTCATGGAGCACATACATTTATTTAAAAGATTGTTGAATGCAGCTGTCAAATTCATCAACTAAAAGGTCTTCATTGAACAGTAATAGATATTTTACCTAAAAACATAAAACCTGAAGCAAAAGATGAGGTGAGAAACTCAGCTGTTACAACAAACAACTTTATAGTCTAGGTAGCTATGAAAATATATACATATATATAGATAGATATATAAAAAGATGATATAGATACAGATAGAGATATCCATCCTCTTCCCTTTTACCTGCTCCTCTGAAAAGCAACTCACAGGACTTCAATTGATGCAAAACAAGAAAGAGGACAAAAATCTCCCACACATTAAGCACTTTGTGCATGCAGAACAAGACAGACAACAAAATCCTCCCACACATTAAACATTTTGTACCTGCTTTGGTTGGTGATTGCATTACTCTTTGGTGTCGACTCAAGGTTTTTGAGTACAAAGCAAAACCACAACATGTTATGCAAAACGGACTCCAAAAAGCAAAGCTTCTCCGGAATTTGTTCAACAAAAGTTTTTCATAGAAAATGATGACTCCAAAGATCCACAAGGAAACAAGAAGGGGGTAGAAAGATCAACTGCAGTCAGTGTTTCAACGCTCGCTGTCTGATAAAATGTTTTAGTCTCATTTTGGGCAGCCCAAAAGAGTCCAGAACTCAAACCTCAGTGCATGCACTGTGGAGCATGCTCCATCTGAACATGGATTCACAGAATCACAGAATCACAGAATCACAGAATATTAAGGTTGGAAGGGACCTCTAGAGATCATCTAGTCCAACCTTCCTGCTCAAGCAGGCACACCTACAGCATGTGGCACAGGGTGGCATCCAGGCGGGTTTTGAAGA